>VXBJ01005636.1:138083-173964 GCA_013400055.1 Nycticryphes semicollaris
TATATTTTTTGGACTTGCAGAGAGCAATTTATTTTATTACCTGGCTAAATTGCCATTGCTTTCATTTGAGATATGATAATGATACAGTAAATGCATATACAAACTTACAAACTCAATTGTAAAATAATAATTTATTATATTTTAAGATAATGTTACATATAAGAATGCAATGCAACTCCAAAATAACTCGCATGGAGTATTTGCTACTTAAAAACAAGAGCCACAATATTATTAATGAATAAGATACCTAATATTTTCTTGCAAGAAAGTAAAAAGTATTTAGCATTAAAAGAATATTACATGTCTTCAGTGCTCTAAAAGAATAGTATAATATGAACTGGGGGGAAAGTATAATAGTTATTGATCTTTGAAAAGATTATATTTAAGACAATATTTTAAACTCTGTGATTATCTCATGAATATGAAAGTTAGTCAGGCTGTTTCACTGGTAAACCTGGAAAAATAAATCCAACTTGAGTCTTTCATAAAAGGAGAAGATTTATTAATTGGCAACATGATGTTTTATTTCTGTTAAATTTACCAATTTGAGCAACAAAGCTACTAGTAATATAAGGAACTTGAAATATTTTCCCTTTTCAGTTGATCCGTTTTATCATGATTTGGAACTGCAACAGAAACTGGAAAAGATCTATGTTTCTAACCTGAAGGGAAAAAGAAATTCCCTACAGACACGTACACAGTTCTAGCAATTCTAGATCATAAGAAAAGTAAAATCTGATTCTACAGGCAACAGATCTATGCAAGAAATTATTTAAACATTGTTATTCTCAAATTTGTCTTTCTGGGACAATAATATTTAAGAATTTGCCTCTGATTAGGATGTGGTGGTTATTACCTTGCAGTGCAATACTCCTATTTATGGGTAGGAATTAGGGATCAGGTCAACTAAAGAAACCTTGTGGTAGGAGTCTACTACAGGCCATCTGACCAGGCAGAACCTGTTGATGATGCCTTTTTACAAAGCTGGTGGATCTTTAAGGATGTTCTGTATAGAGCCCAAAAGATGTCAATCCCTACATGTAGGAAATTGGGCAAGGAGGTTGAGCCATGGCTTGCTGGTCAAACTAAAGGCCAATACGAGGCTACACAGGAAATGGAAGGGACAGGTATCCAGGGAAGAGTATAGGGACATTGCCCAACTCCGTAGGGATGATGTTAGGAAGGCCAAGGCACAGCTAGAACTGAACTTGGCAAGGGATGTAATTTTTCTCTTTAAAACTATGGACAAAACCTTAGACCCGTACTGTTCAATATTTAACTAGAAGTTTTTCTTTTCAATTGAAATTTCTTTGATGTTGTTATAGGAATCTACACAAAGTAGAATATAGTGATATAAATGTCTCACAAAAGTCAAGGAGGAAAAAAATTAATAAGATGAAATAGTATAACACCTATCGTCATTTCCTTTTACTTACTTTTGGAAAATAATCTGCAGAATGAAACAGGGACAAATCCAGCTCAAATTTTTATTTTTAAAGAAAACTTTTACACACTCTTCTTTATAACACTTTCTCACAACAACCTTCACTTCGACTTCCAAAGCACTTTGCAAACATTAATTAGTGTATTATTAACAGCACTAATAAGTTAGTGCTGCAATGATAATTTCCTGAAGAATGGTGAGAACACTTCAAACATCTTATTCACTTGAATGAATGTTAAGGATGATCAACAGTCTCTAGAATTTTACTGAACACTACAGAAATCCACTATGTACTGTAAATTGTTGTTAGATTTGAAATCTTATGTCATTACAGTTTCACAGTTTCTAGACCTTAGTATTATTCCAGAATGTTTACTTGAAACAAAAATCAAAAGAATAAGGATATATCCTCCTCTTTTTGTCTCCAGGTGCTGTTTTACAGACAAAGAAGTACAATTCTAAACACTGGATCAAGGGAGGAATGAAAAATATTGCACAGCATAGTCACAGACACCATGACTGATAGACCAAGTGCAAATATGCTAGATAACATAAGCTTTCTTGAATCTCTCTCAGAAGAGAAAGAAGAAACCAAAGTGCATATTTTCCTTGCATTTCATCTGACAACAATCATGATTCAATCCATCAAACAAAGTGAATTATTAGTGACCTTTACAGTCAGTGACTTTGATAAATGGCCTCCCAAACTGAGGAGAGTTTACTTTCTTTTAGTTTTCTTCTGTAGTATGTTTTATACACAACACTTTTAATAACTTTTATGATGCAGGTTAAGATACTAACCCTTCTGGATACTGATGGATCTGAATATGCCTTTTGCATTTCCATCAAGACTTAGCATGCAAGCTGATTGTTCTTTTTCAAACCAAGCAATATAATCACAGAAGTGTATCTTATGTAACCTTCTTTCATGTTCATGGTTGTTTACTCATGTGACTTCTAACACTGAGGTCAGTAAGACTTTTTATATAAGAAAGTGTTTGTCACTGTGAATCCAAGTTGTACAGTTTTGACATAAAAACGCTATGTAATGTTTCCTGTACTCAGTTGTGGACTACAGAATTCTTCATCTTTCTCTCCTTAAATAACACCTACTGACTGACTCTAAAGTTAGGTAACATGAAAAAATGACTAGTTGCTAATTTGCATTTTTCAAAAATACACAGTTTCCTCTTACAAGACAGTTTCACAATGCACTCTATAAATAATGTTCCATCTAGATAACATGGAAGCTCTAAATCATAATATAATAAATATAATAATTACATAATTACCTCTGTGATAACTATATGTTAAACAATGTCAGCAGAAATTGAAATGGTAAGGCTCTTTTTCTGCAATAATCCATTCTTTCTTTCTTTTCATAAAAAATGTCAAAAAGCAGTATCTTGTTTTCTCTTTAGTTCCCATATGAAACTTTTGAATAACAAAAGAGAAAAAAATGGGAAAAAGGAGATGCCAAATCCCTTAGATGTTACTGAATACTTAGCACAGCCTTTTCAGAAGCAGACCACTGTAGGAAATGAAAAAGAGGAACAGTGATTAATTACATGAAAAATAGTATATGTATTTAATGATTTCCGTGCTGTTCTTCCCACCTGCAAGTATTTAAAGAAGCAGCTTAGATACATAAAAATAAACCTATTTTCCTGCCTACTTCTATCGTCAGTGGATCTCCATTGATGTCCCACTAAACCAGCAGAAATATGAAAAAAAAACAATTCAACAAAATATCATAATATACATCTACACAAACCTCTACTCTGCCAAACCTTTTGCTAGTCAACAGAGGCATTTAACTGCCAAGTGTGCAGTCACAGAGTACACTGGTGAACAGTAGTGATTACTCACAAAAATGGTCACATTGCTTCTTCAGCAATTTCTCTGTAAAACAGATTTGCAGGAAGGAACTTGGACCCTACAGGAGTACAAACTGATGAAATGAACAGGAAGGGATATCCACAGCCAAGCTTCTGAGGCTACAAATAAAAAAGCTTCTCATGAACCAGAGGAAATGGAAAAGCAAGTCAGCAGCAGTACCAACTGCAACTGAGACAATGAATTAAATGTGTTAGCAGTACACACTTGCAGTGATGAAGACAAAGTGGTAACTGAGATGCATCAGCAGAAACAGAACGGGCAGGATGAGAGAAGTGGTTACTCGCTGTGTATGCACTTACAGGACTACATCTAGAGTACAGTCTAGTGGAAAACCACTAAAATAGGGCTGGATCACATGATATAGAATGAAAGCCTGATACAAATGGGCTGTCTTCAATTACCTGGTGAGGGGCTGAGTAAGATGGAGCCAGAACGTTTTGGAAGTCCACAATGATAAGAAAAGTGGCAATGAACCCATGTTGCAATAAGGAAAATTATGAGTAAATAGAAGGGGAGGATCGTCAACCACTGGAAACTATGCCCAGAGTTACTGAGTTGAGTAACTCCATCATTGGAGTTACTCAAAATTTACTTGCTCAAAGCCCTAAGTAACCTGATCTAATGTGGAAATGTGAACTAAATTCAGAATTGCCCTGTTGAGGGGAATGGACAAAACAGGTGACCTCTAGAGATCTAACCTAAATTATTCTATGATTTTACCTTCTGCAACATGTCATGCTTTTGTTTTGCTTGTTTTATTGCTTGGAGGGTTTTTTTGGGTTTGTTTGTTTGTTTGTTTGTTTGTCTGTTTGTTTGTTTGTTTTTTCCTCTACTTAGATGCTTAGATCAGGAATCTCTGATTACAGTAGTCATTCAGTGCACTCCATCAAGAACAAGACAATAAGAAGGCCTCCTGCCATTACAGCCATCAGATATACCTGTGCTTAGGAAATGCAAAGCACTCGTGCTCATAGAGATCAGAGACACAAAAATTAGTTGTTCAAGGTTATGCAGAAAGTCAGCTTGGGAATTAAATCTGTTCTTTCTCAGGTCAACACCCGAAGCAGTGGGCCCTCGAGATCTTTCTCAGTTACTAAGATACCTATATTTTCAGTTCTCTCAGAATTTTGCATAGGTTAAATAAAAGTGCAGTCTACCATTTAAACTCTTACTTTGTGCTCTTGCTATGTATATCCTTGACTGGATAAAGCCTTTACATGCCTATAATCTTCTATGCTACACTAGTGGTATTTTTATGTCTGCTATCTTATGATCTGTTAAAGCTGTTAGATAGGTAGTAGGCCAGATTTTCAGAATATTTATATCAGCATATGTTCATTAATTCCAATTCAACTGTATAAATGAGGAGCTACCCTGTTGCCTTGCCTTAATGAGAGAGATGGAATTCAAAATATAGCAGTGAATTTGAAGTATTATACCAAAAACTATACTTTTAGCCTTAGTTTCGTCTAATATGTGTATTCTAGTTTGTAAGGGTTTTGGTTTTGTTTCTTCTCTTGAAATTATCATGTAGGCAGAAAGGAAGAGGTTACTGAAGAGATAGTACCTTTACTATACATATGGATAGAAAGATATATAGATGTATGTGTGCATATGTTTATGTACACCCGCGTGCATATATATACTTTTAAGAAATTTTAGATGCTTATTCAAATGTAACTTAAATTATATATAATACCGTGTGGGTTTTTTTCAAATTTCTGGGGATGCATAGTAATCTGAATAGTTTATTGAAGCCTTTCCAAAGATGCATAAACACATGGGATGTTAATAAATATATCACAATAGAAACATCACAGTGTAACATTTACATCATTCAGACACTGGATAATATTCAATTAAAAATACATTTTCTTGTACCTGTGATAGTTAAGAATTTTCTTGAGGTTTGAGCTTAATAAAAGTCAAGTGAGGCTATGTAGGAATTTGCCTCTGGACATACTGAAATGCCAAAACCAATTTGACTACAGTTCAGAACATTGGAAAAATATTTAAATGTGAAGTAATGAAAATAAAATTGTATTCCAGTTTTATTTGTTCAGCTAGTTAGTTTTCAAGACACTTTTACTACTAGGAGACTTCATGCAACTTGTCCCACCATTAGCATTTTAATACAAATAGGAAATAAATCTAAACAAAAAAAATATAGTTATGGTTGACACACTTCCAGAGGAAGAAAAGCTTCATTATTTTATCTATAAATTCACTGTGGAAGATACAAACAGATTTACCAGGACCAAAACATTTCAATGACAGAGCACAATTCATGAGTTATTGACAGAAGATTATATGTGCCATCCCTTTGTATATCTGAGTTCAAATAAATTGGCTGTTTTTTGATTAATCATTTTATCATGAAGTAACGTTTAATACCATAGGGCAAATCACTTCAGTTTTCTTATGAGTGATAGATGTTTTCATTATTTTTTCCCTGATCTTGAAAGACACATAAAATTATTTTATGTGGTGCTTATATATAAAGTGTATATCCCCTAGGGATTATTTTATTTGTGGTTCTTCTCAGTCTTCCTTGCCTTAATTATCTTAGATTGAAATAATTTTCAAATAATCCTTGGCTGTTAAAAGTTCCTAGGGCATTTGTTCCTCTTAAGGAAGGGAACAATATAAAGCTGAACAGAAGGACACAGGGAAGTTTGAGAAAATCTGTATGGGCTGCCTTTTGAGGACAGTGCTCAGAAAAGACCGTCAATTTACCTTGTACAAGCTTCAATCTTTTGGTAACATAAAAGATGGAAGCACCTGAAAATTGCCTGAGAAAGCCCTTCTTACCAAACTCTAGACCTGAAAAAGAAAATCCCTTATGTTAAAGCAGAGACTTCTAAAAAAATACCTACGTCTGCACATGTGTTCAGGAGTGTAGAATATGTGAAGGATTCTACAAAAACTTTTGACACCAATTTGAAATAGGCTTTTTAAACTTTTCTGTACTTGGAAATTTGCTATGTAACACTTACAGCTCCTAGCATTTCAGGAGTTTGGCACTATTAATCCAGTTGTGTTCAACTATCACAATTTGGATGCACTAATAATGTACTGCACTTTCAGCTTAGTCATGCTCCACGGACTCACACGGCCATACTTCAGAGAGTTTGGCAGCATCCAATGAGAAACTTTTATGACTAGCTTGATGAATAGTGCGGTTTATTAAAGCAAGAGAAGTATAGGTTCTTCACATTTGCCAGTGATAATTATACTGCCTACAAAAGCATGTGCAAATAATATTAAAAATAATAGAGCCTGGCTATAACATACATGAAATCAAAAGCAATTCTGTAAAGGTTTCTAACTTTCCCAGGGAAGAAGTCCAAATTCTTACCCAAAGGTATCCTGATGGGGGAGAAGAAAGGTTCAGTCTGTAGGCTAATCCCAGAAGTTGGAGGAAATTTATGACGATATCTTTCCTGGTGGTATCTTCCCTGATGGTAATTTCCTTAACATTCACCGTTTCTCAAGACATTTTTATATTATTTATTAACTTCAAGGTGGAGCTTGAGTGACTCTAGTCACAAATACCTTTATTATGATTGGTGTAAAATTCTCTCACCTCACATTTAAAAATTATGTTTATGAATAATTCAGGGGACAGACTCAGGGATGAGTGGTTGCACCTTGGAGGAGGGTAGTCTTTGAGATGGAGGTGTGTTTTTGTATTATAATGACATTATCATGAGCAAAGTTCATACAAAAGATGGGATTTTGTTGAAATCTGACAGACTCTTGGCCCGAGTTGGTAATTGTGCAGTTTATCAGCTTCATGGTACCCTCCAACTCCCATCTTCTGCAATGGTGTCACAGAGGTTGGCCACAGAGTCTTTGGTCCCTTCCACCCCTTGTGTGGCTTCATAAGCAATTTTGTTCAGGTAATACTGTGGCCTTGCATACTAGCTGCAGCTATACTCCATCCTGGAAGCTTTTTTGTTGTTATAGCATTCCTTAAAGTGTGAACAATGCTAAAGTTTAAATTTTAAGTCACCTCCAGTCATTATGCCACAGTGTGGGCCCATTGAAAGGAGGAAAAGTAGTAAACAATTGATATAAATGCATGCATTGTGTGAGAACAACAAGGTTTCATTTGTGAAAATAATACTCTGGAAGCTAAAGACATGTGTTTGAACACTGAACAAAACATTTGCCACTTTGACATCCACCCAAATGAATTTCTTGAAACTGTGTTCATATATGTTGGGAAAGGATGTGTCTGCATGCAAACATTGTGTGAATCTTTATTGATAGATGCCTTTGCTTACAATATAACCAATGAGTACAATCTATGTGTATGTAATTTCTTTATGATTATTGGTAGTGATTTAAATTTTTTTGTACCAATAACTACTCATGATGTTTACGTGTTATGCCATGAGCTACAACCCACACCTAAAGGAATGAATCAAACTATAATGAAACAACTCCTCCATCACCCTGATTTAATCAACCTCCTACAAGCACAAGCAAACAGACAAAAGACTCTTACCATAGTACTCCAAGATGTTGAAAAACATTTCAAGATGTTGAAAAAATACATCAAGTATTAAAAGCTAAAAAGGATGAAGAAAACTGGCAGTGGGAAGTCCTGTTTGGATGGTCTCCAGCAACCAGGATACCAAACCTGATGTTGTCCCCCATGCAATTATGATTTTACTGACTGATGTTATACTATGCTTGTTGTTCATTGTTGGTTTTACGTGTTAAAGTTTGGAGGATGGCTAAATAAGTTACACTGTTGCAAAAATTTCTCCATGTGTATAATATCACTTAACCACATTTAACGAAATTTTAATTAATTGAGGCTCACCAAAGACAAAATTTCTCTCAAATTATAACTGGATTGTGGCATTACCTGCTTATAGGCATAGAGGCAAGAGGCAACCTCACGGTCACCCTATGGACGAGAGAAATTGATTTTAGTCATGGGACAGATTGTGGTGATGCAACTTCCCACCTCCCTTGGGCCACTCAGCATTTGGCACAATTTCCCCGACCTGGACCACATAACAACGTAAGTCGGTAATGAACTGCAAAAGACAATGGACCAGAACCCTATGGCACCCCTTTAATGCACCTGGCTCCCACGTCTCCTATTGCTTGGTAACAGTAAGGAAAATTGATCACCCCTTGACAGCCTGTACCTGGATTGTGGCCCAAAGTAGGTGATACTAGAACTTCAAAACCTAGCAAGTTCTGGTCCTGTGCAACTGATGGAAAGTACCAGAATATTTTATTATTCAGCTTGGGTCGAAATGGAAAAGTACCTGACAAAACTTAATACTTTCAGACTCTATAAATAGCAACCCTAAATGAGACCTTTTTAGCTCTTCCGGATCGCACTGAGCTGTGAACAGCCACTTTCATGGCCATGCTAGTAACTTTCTTAAGAATCATTACTATTACAGATCTGAGACTAAGGGATCTATCCTTTTAGAATCTTCAGCTTTTCATTGGTCTAGATATTGTGCCGTCATCTAATAACTTTGCCTTTTTTTGTGCCTGTACATTTCTCTGTGCTTAAAACAGTTACCATCACATAAAAATTAATTTAAAACTTGGTTGCTTCTTTACAGGTGAGGCTTTGTAGAAATTCTAGCAGAATTGACTAAAACAACATTGATTTTCTTACACTGAGAAGTATTGCTTTGACACATTCTCAACTCCATGCAAAGAAAACCAACACTTTGAGTGTGAAGCAAATAATGAATTGACTAGGAAAAAAAATGGGAACATATACTTTTCATTAATACTATTCAAAGAAGCAAAGCAGTGTGCTACTGTGGCAACATAGAGTGTTCCCATTTCTCAGTCACCATTTCGTGACCTCAATTGCACTGAGTGCATTCAGGGTTGTGCTGGAGTCCTAAGCAAATTTGAAAAGAATATAGCTTAGGATATTTCTTCAATTTCTTCTCAGTTGCCTGTAGTCCTTTTATTGAGGTTTCTGTTTAGCGTCTCTTAAGTTAGCTAACAAAAATGTACCATACATATTTCATCAGACTTGTAACCAGTCTACCTTCTGGGGAATGAAGGGTGTAGAATGAAGTGCAAACCCAGTATCAATTTGAAATTTTATTATTGCTATTCTAGAGCAGCCACTATGGGACTGTGGCATAAACTGTGTCCCTTAATAATATTTTAATTTTTTTTTGCACTGACTGCAGCAACTTTTAATTTTTTTACCCCCAGCAGGTGCAATGCATTATGAAGGAAATATGAAATTAGTACCTATTACGACAGTTACAGTAAAGTAGTAGCTCCTATTAAGAATAGTACATGCTCTTCCTATTGTAAGAACATAGGAAAAAATGAACTAAGAAACACTGCAAAGTGCATAAAAAGACACTGCAAGCAGTTGAGCATATTGGCGGAAGTTTTCTGCAGGACGTGAAGAAACAGAACACAGCTGGAAATGTTGCTGCATATAACTGTAGGTACAAAAGTCTATAGCTGCTAGCTATTATGAATAGAGGTTTAGAGAAATAAGTGATGAAAATGCCTAGCTAATTTCAGTTAAGAATTTATTACAAATGTCATTGCTGCTGACATCAGGAAATACGGAGTATTGTCCTTGCTTAGTAGATCTACTTTATGCATAGGAGAGAATGTGGATGGAAGTGCCTGTGAGAGCCAAAAAAGTGAGCAGTGAAGAAATTCATAGTTCAGCTGCTCAGCCACACAGCTGCTTCCCAGTTTTTCAAGAGAGAAGACAATATACTACCTGCCTGTAATTGTAGCAAGAAAAGCAATTAAAAAAACAAAACAAAACAAAACAAAACAAAAAAAAAAAAAAAAAGAAAAACAAAAAACCAAGATGCCACAAGGGCCAGCGGCTCCCTCTGTGCCAGGTCAGCCAGGACCCATCCCATCCTCCAGCCATGCAGCATACTGGAGCAGCCTCAGCCTTGGGCACCAGACACAGGCCCAGGTCAGGCATAGGTCTGCAGGTGGGCCTGGGTCAGTGGGACCCATGGCTGGGTAGGAGCGGGCTGTGAGAAGCTGGAGACTGGCCCTGCTGTGGCATTGCTGGGACAGGGGCTGATGGCCACTGGGGGGCTGAGATGGGGTTCTGGACAGTGGGCAGGTGGGGAAATCCCTGGGGCAATTGGGAACTGAACAGTCAGGGTTAAAATGTCATTACCTGAGATAAATCAAAATAATTGTGATTTCTTTATCTGATTGTTTGTAGCAAAAAAATTGTATTTCCACAGTAATATTGACAAACAAACATGAGAAACACATCCACTTGCATGTTTCAGTACCAAATAAGTACCATTTTGCAGCTTCGGTATCAATTTTATTTTACATATGTTCATATTATTAATAATGCTTCTTTTTATGTAACAGATGTCTAAATTTGTACATGCCAAAATTCAGAATTACTGTCATTAATCCAATATAAATACTACTAGATTAGGAAGAAGCATAAATATTTCAAATTTAAAAACAAAACCCAAAGCAAAACCAAAACAACAAGAAAACAAACAAAAAAAAAAAAAACAGAAGACTTTATACTCAGGGTGATCTTGACCTCATGATTCAGTGCCAGTTTCATAATTTCAGTAGAAGATTCACCAGAGCAGTTTCCTTTACTAGTTATCTGACATGCTGGAGCTGAACGACACCACCCCCAAAATGCCATATCAACACACATATTCCAGAAATTTGTTTGGAGTTATTATTGGCACTTTGTCTTGCCTATGGACTTATGCAGTATGAAGCTACAACCTAATAGACAGGCTGACAGAAGAGTGGTGGATCAAAGGACCATTGCCTTCATGAGTGAGAATGGAACTAAGTTGAAACATTTAAGGATTTGAGAATCTTTTGGAAGCCAAACAAGCTGCTATTTAGGGTAAAAGATATTTCAGGAGTAAATTGGAAGATATTTCCATTAATTTATATGTATGTATATATGTATATGGAGGGAATAGAATGCACTATCAGCAAGTTTGATGACGACACAAAACTAGGAGGAGTGGCTGACACGCCAGAAGGCCATGCTGCCATCTAGAGAGACCTGGACAGGCTGGAGAGCTTGGCAGAGAATTAATGAAATTTAACAAGGGAAAGTGTAGAGTTCTACATCTGAGCAAGAACAACTGCAGGTACCAGTACAAGTTGGGAACTGCACTGTTGGAGAGCAGTGTAGGGGAAAGAGACTTGGGGGTCCTGGTAGACAGCACGATGACCATGAGCCAGCACTGTGCCCTGGTGGCCGGGAAGGCCAATGGCATCCTGGGGTGTATTAGAAGGGCGGTGGTCAGTAGGTTAAGAGAGGTTCTCCTCCACCTCTACTCTGCCCTAGTGAGACCCCATCTGGAATATTGTGTCCAGTTTTGGGCCCCTCAGTTCAAGAAGGACAGGGAACTGCTAGAGACAGTCCAGCGTAGAGCCACAAAAATGATTAAGGGAGTGGAGCATCTCCCATATGAGGAAAGACTGAGAGAGCTAGGTCTCTTCAGCTTGGAGAAGAGGAGACTGAGGAGTGACCTCATTAATGTTTATAAATACATAAAGGCTGAGTGTCAGGAGGATGGAGCCAGGCTCTTCTCAGTGACAGGCAGTGATAGGACAAGGGGCAATGGGTACAAGCTGGAACACAAGAGTTCCACTTAAATATGAGGAAAAACTTTTTCACAGTGAGGGTAACAGAACACTGGAACGGGCTGCCCAGAGAGGTTGTGGAGTCTCCTTCTCTGGAGATATTAAAAACTCGTCTGGACACGTTCCTGTGTGACCTGATGTAGGTGTTCCTGCTCCGGCAGGGGGATTGGACTAGATGATCTTTCAAGGTCCCTTCCAATCCCTGATACTCTGTGATTCTGTGATTCTGTGATATGTATACCCCAGCTCTTTTAAAAATACTTACATCTATCTTTAGGTGTGATTTAGGTATCTTTGAGTAGAGTTTCAGCATTAGATACACTTTTTGCAAGCTCTTCTCCTGAGAACAGTCCAACACCTCTGTAGACAATCAGCTGTAGAAGAAAGAGGACCTACCATTGTCTTCACTATAAATGATAGCAGGAGGTAAGTGAGAGCAATACTATTGTGTACTACGGAAATAATGCTTGAATAAGCTAAAATAACAAGATTGCACTCTAACAAAGCTCTGTCTGTTAAATTTTTCTTTTCATTCTGAGTTACAGAGACAGTGCAAAATAATCTGCTTAGTTTGTATTTATTCTTTTTAAACACATTCAGTGTTCAGTTCTGAGCCCCTCACTACAAGAAGGACGTTGAAGTGCTGTAGCATGTCCAGAGGACAGCCACCAAACTGGTGAAGGGTCTAGAGAACAAGTCCAATGAGGAAAGGCTGTGGGAACTGGGGATGTTAAGTTTGGAGAAGAGGAAGCTGAGGTGAGACCTCATTGCCTTCTACAACTACCTGAAAGGAGGCTGGAGAGAAGTGGGTGTTGGCCTCTTCTCCCAGGTGAATAATGACAGGACAAGAGAAAACATTCTTAAGTTGCAGCAGGGGATGTTTAGAATGGATATTAGGAAAAATTACTTCACTGAAAGAGTGGTCAGGTGCTGGAACGGCCTGCCCAGGGAGGTGGTTGAATCACCATCCCTGGAGGTATTTAAGAAATGTGTACTTGTAGCACTTTGGGGCCTGCTCTCGTGGCATGCTCTAGTGACCGAGATGTAAGGGGGGGTTGTGTGTGTAATGTTCGACTCAGTGATCTCAGAGGTTATTTCTAACCATGACGATTTTGTTATTCTGTGATTTACCTTATACAGCATTATTTTTAAATAAAAAATTTTTAAATAACTGTACTTCATGGTTCCTCTTTCCCCTCCCCCAGGAAGGGGACAGAATAAAAACATTTCCTTTGAATGAACAGAATAAAATCAGTAGCCTTTGAGTTTTAGCTGTGTCTTCACTGACTTGCTTTTCCACATAAATATATGACTTTGAGTGTACCCATTACCTGTGTCACTCTCTCCTGTCATCTTTTTGAAAACAGATATTAGCCTAAGATTCAGTAAAGTACTCTTGACATTCTCACAAAGCTTTTAACATTTCCAAGAAGATATTCTTTAAACTCATTCAGGAAATCTGTATTTATTTGATGGACATTAACACTACTTAAAATGTAATTAAAATCTTGTCAATGTGTGAAATATGTAATATGGTCATTTTTTATGGGCAACCAGTCATAAAATTCTCCTGGGTGATAGGCGCACAGTAAACTCTATTAGGATCAGATTAGTGGCAATAATTTTAACCCAACCAGCTACACAGGTCCAGGAACATTTCCAATAAAAAACTCTGCCTAAATACGAAACAATTCCAGACTAGATTTAAGTTTTGCTTCAGAACTGCAACTTTAAGTGCTACACCTTTCAAGTAACAGTGGTAGCTAACTAGGAGGCAGGCCAGCAAGATCACCTTCATTCTTCAGCCTGCTTATGTGTCCTTCCTCCAACTTATAAGAATAAGCTAATATTTCAGAAGATCACATATCAGCTAAATTGGTGCACTGGAACTTCATGTGTTTTTCCTCTAGAGAGTGGGAAAATTTAAGACATGCATACTGCTTGGTTTTCCCATATCCCAGCTAAGAACTGTTACCTATTATGAATGCAAATCACAAAGTAGGAAGCACAAAAATAGGGAATTCTGTCTTCAGGGACTTTGTGCATCTCTTACAGGTGGTTAGATCTTTTTACTGAATCTATGTATTACCAAATAAAAAAAATATGATGGTTCCCCAGGAACAAAGCAATAATCTCTCTCCCCTTAGCCCCCTTCCCTCCCCGCTTCCCTCAATACATCTTCACGATCTGACTATGTTCAAGTTCTGCAAAATGTGAAGGAAAATCAGCATGAAAATAGCATATGTGGATTGTTGTAGCATCACTAACTGGAAAGTATGTTGTCTTTGCATGTCATAACTGCAAATACGTTATTCATATTATGATATTTTCATACCTCAACTTTTCTAGTAACCATACTGAATACTTCACATGTATGTGAATATATGACATGAGAATAAGTAATTGCATATCAGATGAATTATCCTAATATGAGTGAGAACACAGGTCCCCTTCTATAGTTGTACACATGAACACTATCTTAGCTCTGTATTAATATTCTCTGCATGAAGTTTAATTAGTAAGAAATTCAGCTGGAGAATTATTCATTACGACCAATTGTTACTAATTGTCACCAAAGTTGTTTAATTATTCACTTTGGCTGGAAGCTAATTAGTTTCATGTCTTAGTTGCTTATTAGCAAAGATACATTTTCAACTGTATATATCAAGGAACAAAAAAACAACTATTATCTGGAATAAAGTTTTAGCTTTCATGGAAAATACTTATTTCAGAAATTGCAAAATTTTTGCTGGTTAATCAGAAAAAATGCTGGTGGTGTATCTTGAGGAGGGGAAGGGATATAGTACTTGGAATACAATAAACAGTATATCATATTTTTAATTTCCTTTTATTTTTGTCTTGATCATAAACTTTTCTTATGCAAATCATAAAACCTTATCTCATTTCCTGCCTTGAAAGCATCAGTTATTTAAAGTGGAATTGTTTTATGATGGCCTTGTTAACTCTGTGTGGGATTGTGCTTCTGTCTCTCATTTCACACAGTAGTTACCACACTTGAAGTTTTCCTCATTTCATTTTCTTTTTACATGTGGATTAGTTCCTGTTAAATTAATAGTTAGTCACTTAGATAAGTTCAAAATTTAGTTAATTATTGTAGAACTCTAAATTCAAACAAAATCTTCAATAATTTCAAAATTTTCAATTATTTTTGTGGGCATTCATTCCATGTCCATATTTCTTTATGAGTACACATATCTTAGCAACTTAGAGCAATAATTGTCTTTGATGAGAAACTTCTTATGACATAGGTTACTTTCCTTTGTTCCTTTGTTCTCAAAATTGTGTTGATGCATTTGACCTAAATTCCTTTTGGAGTGAACTTTCTGTGTCAGTTCCAGAAAGCCTACCAGCATGTGCTCAGTAGCTCCACGGCATCCATTTACCAGCAGCTGTCCATGAGATCCTTAGGAAATCCCAGATGCTTCCAAAGCTCAAGTGCTGCATCCTCACTTAGTTTTCAACTGCCAAATCCTTACAAACATCTATTTCTGTGTCATTGAACCATCCAGTTGTTCATCTTTGCCTGTTATCTTTTCTTAAATTTCCTAAATGGCTGTAATCTACTTGTCTCCTTTAACAAGCCCTTCTTCACCTCCCTACTCGTTCTTACTTTTTATTTTTAAAGTCTTTTTCCCCCAGTAGATATGTTTCAGATCCCAGTGCAGGAGCAATACCAGAGAGGAGCAGCTTATGTCTCTGAGCAAACCACCACGCGGAAACAGCTTTCCCATTTAGGGACAGAGCATTTCTCAAAGACAGAATCCCCTTGTAGCAGCTTTAGGAGGCTGAGAATATTCTTTATGCTCCCAGGCATCTTGGGACTAATGTTGGCTCAAATTCAGGATGCTGAAGGTGATCCTTTGAGTTGCAGTTGTTGATAGTGGCAGGACCACAAATCCATTTCAATTACCTCAGTTAAATATTTGGACAGGAGGACACCAACAAGAGGCTGCCATTTATCACTCCAATGCACACATAAGAGAGTCTTACGAAGAAAGGCCTTACATTCTGTTACATCTTGAAGTCTCCATCCATGGTCCCTGTCAAACAACTCTTACAAAAAGTTGTACCAAACTCAAAATATTTTTTTCCTTTCACTACAATGAAACTAGAAACAGTAGTTTTATGTGTTGCACATTCAGTTCACGCATCCATTTCCAAACAGAATAAGCATCCATCTTTGATATGCATGTCTTTTGGCAGTGACAGATAAGGGGTTATATATTAAAATAATGAGTTCCTAACTTTGGGTCACTGCTATACATTAGGAATCAAAAAGCACAGCTACTATGTCTTTAAAAGTACTTTTCCAGGATCCAGAAACTGCAGGAGAAACTTTTCATTTGGCTACTACGTAAGAAATTTCTTCTCTGTTCCTTAACTTCTTTGAGCTCATGGTCCAAGTGAGATACACAGGCAATATGACATGATACTAAAGTCATCTTTAGCACTTCATAAAGTAGTGGAAGGTAGCTCATATCTGTAGAAGAAGAACTGTTTCAAAAATGTATGTATCATTACATGTTAATTGATGTTAAATGCTTACCCTGTAGCTGTACCAGACTTGATGTGGCTGAAGAGAGCAAATGTTTCTTAGCGATAGTTATCCTCTGTCATACCTAGTAAACTCTGTTTTGTTCTTTGAAGAAATTAAATAAGAAAAGTACCATGGCCAGATGTACACCATCACCCAGAAGCTACATACATAACCAAATAAATTAAGCAATTATTTCCTCATCATAACCATTGCCACAGGCAGCATAAGAGCAGTCAAGCCGTAAGCAGGAGCTAGGGACAATCTCCTTAATTTTTCATGTCAACAGTGGCAGTTTAGTCTTTAGAAGGTATTTAGTGAAAACAGATGTATGAGAAACTCCACGTAAATTCATCTTGTCTGTGAGAGGCACATAAATGTCAGAAGTCCACTAATCTTCTATGCAGTCTAAGCTTTACTGTTGAGCAGGAAGGTATAAACTAACCAAGTTTTAGTCACACAGATGGCTTCTTAAGAGAAGACAAAGGTTTCATTTTTCCCAGAACTCAAGGGCACTGTTATCTTACATAGAGAGAACAGTAATTCTTAACATCCTAAGAAAGCTTGAAGCCCATCTGGTATTCTATGACCATTCTCTCTATCATCAAATAGCCATGGATGGAGTATCAATTAACACTCAACAGCACAACTCTCCATCCATGGCATTTTGTACTCAGTTAACAGAGAACACACACTTGCCTCCAAATAAACTAGTCCCACTCCAAAAGATTTCTATATGTCTCTGTTCCTGTTTTGCATTTAGAAGCAACAACCGCAAAGTTCTCTTATGGGAAACCTCTACAACCACGGGCATCTCTGGATTCATAGTTATTCACATCTGTTTTCAGAATATTCTATGTTGAAAATCTTACATAATTTTGTCATATGGCAATTGTTCCCACAGAGTTTTCAGCTGTTTAAGGGCCTGTGTCTCCTATTACAACACATGCCTGAAAGTAAAATTTTGATAGAATATTTTCTGTTCTTTTGGAGACTGATGTTTTTCAGGACTATCATTCAAAACACCAGCAAATGCATTTTAGTTACTGATCCTGGCAGTCTTATCTACTTGCGTTATTACAATCAATGACCTGAAAACAAATTTAAAGACTGAGTGATTGTGTTTAGATTTGGGCTGACTCTGATTCCTTTTCCTATGGCTTATCTTACATAAACACTTACACATTTAAATATCTCCTAACTTTTTAACAAACTGTCTGAATGACAGTTTTTCCTTTCGTACCTTCATAATCTACTTTTTTCAGATATCTTGTGTGTTGCATGTTTAAATACATCGATAAAAAAGTACTGCAAATAAGATGGCAAAAACTTTTGTTGTTGTTGTTTCATTTGTATTTACTCAATTTAATGTCTGGCAAGTACCTTTTTCAATTCACATTCATTTAATTTTTTTTTTTTAATTAATTTCTTCCCTTGTTTCTCTGACAAAGATGAATTGCCCATTAGATCTTTAAGGACTATCTCTAAACCTTTTACAGTCCCTTCTGTGGTTCTACCAGATGTGAATCAGAAAAATTTAAAGAAGAGCAAATCTGGACCAAATGACTGCATAAGAATTGGTCCCTGCTTGAAAATCAGTTCAATCACCATGTTGGCATGTGATTCTGAGACCATAATACATTAACTATAAACTTACTCAAGTATTCTTCAAAAAAATGGAAGAACTGGAAAAGTCAGATGGTATTTGCAGTGGAGAATAGGAAGATTAACAAGAAACTATGATTATGGCAAGCATTAATATTCTGTGTTTTCCTTAGTAGAGTGGCACAGGCACACATGCATGTTTGAGTGAAATTCTCTAGAGGTGGTTATCCAGGCATTTGAATTTCAGTTTTGTTTTATGAACACATCTCTTTTTAATCACAGCTGTGACATTTCTGCTAATAATGTGGGAGTCAGTAATAGATTTAAAAACAAACAAAAATTTATTAAGAATTTTGGATATTTTTTTCCAAAAATTTAGTTTGCTAATCTCATTTTTACAGGTATATTTTTCAAGATTTTCACCATATTTATCATGGTAGACTACCTCACAGGCTTTCTGAGCCATATTAACCTGTTAAAGAAAGTGTACATGACAAATTGGAAATGAAGTAAAACCTTTAAAGGCAACAGGCAATTGTGAAAATACCAGTACTTTTAATCAGGTTTGTTTGTGAGACAGATGAAATTGTGTTTGTTTTCATTAATATCACTAGCTGTTCAGTGAAATGTGAAAATTTATTCATGAACAAAATCACATTTGAACATGATCAGCTTGATTAAAGAAAAACTATGAGGTATTGCTCTGTCATTGTACCAATTTTGTTGTTGTATAGGAGGAAAAATCACAGCAAAAAACTCCACCAGTAGACCATTAGTTATTGCTTTGATAACGTCTTTTTTAGGTTACATTTAATAGAAATAGATAATAAACATAATAGTATATGAATGCACAAGAGATGACTGTCATTGTATCTGGTAAATTAACCTTATCAGATTCAATTATATGATATCTTTAATTCGACCCAGTTTAAGTCTTAAATTGTAGTAATTATTGCTTTACTTTAACAAAATTGAATATGCATCATGTTTAGAGCATCTGATATATGTCCTCTTATGAAATTTATTTTCTGCTGCAATTAAGGATACTAAGAGGAAGTGGGGATGTATGATAGGACTTAAAGAGATGCCTTCCAAATTCTAATTCCTATCATTGATTTTAAATTTGAACATCTGATTAAAAACCCACCTGAGTAATCGAAAAGCTTTGTGCCAGCCTCATGAAAAGGTTCCCATGCAGCTGCCTTAGCTGTAGAGGTTGCTTTATGCATACAAATTCCCCAAATAGGATATATTATAGCAATTCTCTAAAAAGACTCAAGGCAGGAAAAAAGGAAGAAAAAAATGATGACAAGGAAAAAAAAATATAAAATTATGATAAATGACATTCTTGAAAGCCAGCCTCTAATGAGAATGAAACAAGAATGAATAAATATATACACATTCTGCAATGAAACTATTAAAGCAACACTTGACTTTTTTTTTTTTTTTTAATCACTCTTTCCAATGTTAAGTCACTCATTTCCTATTTCTAATTTCTTATCAGTCATTTTAATTACATTTTCATTATTTTTCCTCATTTTATTCAGTCCTAGGTTTTGGTGCTTTTTTGTTAGGGAGGGATGAAAGGTATTTTTACTCTATGTCCTCCGTATTTTACCATTTTCTTTCCTTCTATTCCCTCTTCCAAATACTTATCTATGTAGAAGTAGTAATATTCATTTACCTACATACAAGTTAGCCAGGTAGGAATTATGAGTGAAATGACAGGTTTAAAAAACTGTAATATTGCGTAAATTACTTTCTCCATCTGAGTATCAGGTCTCTATTTCATATTTATCTCTTTTTTCTGTTTCACAGTTTTTGTTTAAAAATTATTAAGTGGTTTATTTTTCTGACAAAAAATAACAGAAAGTTACTTTTGACCAACGTAGGTCTCTTCTACACGAATCACAGCTGTGACATGCTCATGTAGAATCTTGCAGTAATTCTGAACTTGATTGAACAAGATAACTAAGCAAAAAAACCCCAAATATTTGTATAAAACAAAGTTATCCAGAGGTTTGGGTAGCAACATGAGAGCAGTTGCTTTAAAATATTTACTCACGTGAGACTCACTTTTGATATACTTACAGGAGGTATTAACCTATTAAAAAAGTAATATTTGTCACATTTTAAATTTTGAATTTAAAGGAAGTTTGAAAAGACAGTCCTAATACTTTTCTCCCTCTTCTTGGCAGACTTATAAGTTAAAATTATGGTAACCTGGAAGTTTTCTGACATTGGGTGAAATATACCATGATTTTACCCACAAGTTTTCTGCAGCTTTATTTCACACGGTTATGTGCCTAATGACAATAGTCCTTAAAAAATTTGAGACAGCCTTGGAAATAAAACCTACCATACACTGTAACAAAATAATTTTAAATACAATCAACTAAAATCTTACCAAGCATGTTTCTGTATATGTCCATGTAGCTCATTTTTATTTCCTTTGTATAGATTCCATGTCTTTGGTTAGGCAATGTGGAACTGTTATCAGAACTCTGTTCAGACAAACTATATTAACCCGTAAAACAGCACTCTGACTTTATGGGAACTTTAGTCAGCAAAACACATTCACGAGTCATAAAATCCATTTAGTTGATTTTCTCTAGATTTGGTATTATGAATGATTGCCTGCATCCTCACAAAATGCCTTTTATACTTATTAAACCCAGCATGGCTTCTTTTATGCTTGTTTTAATAGTATAATGCACTTTGCACTTCATTTTGAAACATTTGCAAGTAAGACTAACTAATTAAATATTCTAAAGTTTAATCAGGTGGTCATTTTTTCCCGGCACGTACTTGTCAGTCAAAGGGAACTCAGCATTTCAATGCATGCACATAGTAACTGAAGGCTCATTTATTAATTTACATCTTTACCACTCTAGGGATCAGAGCTGCATAGAGAGTTGGGTTTTGCTGCTATGCAAAGTCAATAGCAAAGCTCTGTGGCTTCCACTGAAGGATATTGGCAGAAAAAAATTATTTTTTTTCCAATTTATAAAGCACTTTATAAAAATTCTGAGTGAATAAATCAATAATTGCCTTGAAAAGTCATCTTGATGGTTTGTTTCATAAATACTTGTAGTAGATATTTGTCTGTCTTTTGATAGCTCTCCATGGCTTTATCACACTTTCCACAGCAGTTCTTCCTCTAAACAAGTCAGACCCCTAAACTAAGATTTGCCACTGATCTAAGCAAATGTTTGATGAAATTTCTAATAATTAGCTTAGATGTCCGCCTGTAAATGGGAGAGGATTTTCATTTGTTCAGAAATCTACCATCCTTTTCAGCCTGGAAAAAGCTTTTTCACTGTTACTTTAATGAAACTTATGGGGACTACCCTTTCATGAGAAATAAGTCTCAAGGATTTCAGGATTCACTGAGCTCTTTCTCATGTCATCATGCCGTGGGATGTCTTCTTCAGATCTACTGTCTAACCCCACCTCAAAAAAAAATCCAATTCTTTGCTCCGTAATTCTTAAAGGAAGTCTGGTAATTTACCTAGTTAAATGCAGCTAATGTGAACATCCACACTTTTTAAGATAAGCTCCTGGTAATTCGCTCCTCTCAGTTTAGTGCCCAAAGGAGATGCAGTGTATTTTACTTAGCAAAAAATATAACTATACTGAGAGTAAATATTTTTAATTTATTGCTAAAAAATTTGTTTAGGAGTAGGATACAGTTGCTTAAGGATGTTAGAAATTAACTAAGGGAATGACTTAACTAAGGATAGAGCACATTTTTTCATCTTTTGTATTGCTTTTGGACACACCCCTTTCAAAATGCTAAATCTCACACAGAGCTTATAATTTTGATATAAATATATCAAATAGAGTTGATTAAAGGCATATAATATAATCATGATGCTCTGTTTTAGCTCTTAAAAAGACCTACCAGCCAAATACATTAGTAGTGTATACCTATTTATATATAAAGTATGCTGACACATCCAAAGAAGAACAATGAAGCTGATGAGGGGTCCAGAGCACAAGCCTTATAAGGAGCAGCTGAGGGAGCTGAGGTTTTTCAGCCTGGAGAAAAGGAGATTGAGAGGAGACCTTATCACTCTCTACAACTCCCTGAAAGGGTATTGCAGCAAAGTGGGTGTCAGTGTCCTCTTCCAAGTAACAAGAGATAGGACAGGAGAAAACATCCTAAAGTTGCGCCAGGGAAGGTTTAGGTTGTATATTAGGAAAATTCTTCACTGAAAGGGCTATCAAGCATTGGGACAGAATACTCAGGGAAGTGGTTGCGTCATCATCCCTGTGGTAGTTAAAAGATGGGTAGACATGATGCCTATGGACATGATTTAGTGGTGGACTTGGCAGTGTTACCTTTTGGTTGGACTTGATGACTTTAAGGGTCTTTTTCAACCTACATGGTTCTGTGATTCTATATTACAAGTATATAAGTGACTTAATTGTAAAAATACTGACACTGTCTCCCATACGATATTCTGGGTGTATTTGTGTTAGATAAGGTTGAAAAAGAAGAGGAAAGCATTAGACCTTAACTTATGAACAATTAATATATAGTCATAGAGTTTTTATTGTATATACATGTGTATGTAGCATATTACATATACTATGAACATAAAGACATATATATGTGTATAATGATATGAATTCTTTTTCATGTGTAGAAATCTCAGGAAAAAAAGTGAAAATCAAATATCTTTTGAACCCCAAAGGAAGAGTTTATTGTCTTTAGTGGTTCCACATAATAAATATTCCAGTCAGGGGTTACTTACATTAAAGTAAAGTTCATCATCAGGGAATCCAGAATCAAAATGTCATTATATTAGGAGAAATTAAGCAATATAATTCATGTAAGCAAGAATGTTACTTGAATGCAAAATTTCCAATCTGTAATGCAGAGAGTATAGATGAATTTGATATGCAAGTGATCCCCAGGCAGTTTCTGTTTAAGGGTTGTTATGTACAGAATGGGTATAAATGGGTTTTAAGGTTCATTTTATGCTGGGCACACCTGAAATTTCATACCTACAAAAAATAATATATTGCAAACACTGAAACACTGTAAATTTCATTATTTTTTTTTTTTATCAAGGTAAAAGATACAACATATCACAAAAAAAAAAAAGGGAACAGATGAAGTGTCATTTTTTTTTATTATTTCTAACCTTGCTGTGGCAAAATGCAAAAAATTTATCTGATATTCATGGTGATTTGCTATTGACATAACAAAGAGGCCATAGTAAACAAGAGTATTAACACAAAGATCAACATACACAAAATGGTCTGAGCTTTCTGGATGGACACTGGAAGTTATGGAAAGCAATAGACGGAGGCTATTGCTTACACGGAAAGTGAGGTAGTGAAGCTAGAGTTCCTGAACTTGGGTCCTAGGTCCACAGCTTGAAAATTAACTACCCGGATTTGTCAACAAAGGCAGGAAACTTGAGAATTCATGTATAACTAAACTTAATTTGAAGAGTATATTAAACTGATAGGTAAGTGATTTTGTCTCATCAGCAGTCAGCAATACTGGTGGACAATTTTAATGTGAATGTTGCTTAGGCATGTACAAATTTATTTATTTCCAAATGCTGAAAATTTCTACTACAAAGCAATATAAAATTTGAAGCAGAATCATCAGAATAAAAGCAAATATTTAATACATTAAGCAATAAAATATCAAGCAACTATTCTGTGCTTCTCAGGAACACAAACAGTGAAAATATCACTCCGGATCTACATCCATTTGGCCTCTCAAGAAAAATGTATCATGCAAGTTACCCCAGCTCATATGCTTGATATCCTTGAGGTTTTAAGGTCAACAAGCTCTTTCGGGTGCTCATCTCCTTCCCAGTCTGGCATGATGAGGTCTGCCAAGCTGGTACAGACTGTATGGCACCATTGTCCCACAAGTACAGACTAGAAGCTCTGGACTGTCAAGACAGTTATCAGTTGCTACCCTGTGTGCTCTCACACCCCGAATATGTTGCAGAAATGTGAAGCTAAAAGTGGTTACATAGCTTTTGCCTGCTGCCTCTTCTTTTTCTGGGTAATACCAAATGGATTTAGTCAGTCAGAGATGCAAAGGGCTAGTTCATTGTGGACTCATATCTGGGCAGTGCTTTGAGGCAGCTCTCACCCCTTCATGGCCTGTGTTTCACTGTGGACTATGTAGAGAGTGGCACCATTCAGGCAAGACATAGGGCACCCTGCAGTATCGCAGTATCCAATGTATGTCTTCAACAGTGTACCAAAGCAAAGGTACTGTAATTAATTATTTCACTTTCTATTACACTGGCATGCCTTTCAAAGGAAAACTCTAAACCAGTGAAACAACAATGTGGCAGTGAAACCAGTGAAACAATACCACACTAATAGTAATAACCAAAACCAAAGAATGTTTGGCAAACTTACATTATTTAGGATTCATGAGCATAACCTAGCATTACAACAACTAATTATAGAGTCTTTGTTAATGTAGCTACTTGTGTATTTGTAAGTTAAATGCAAAATTATTTTGTAATAAGACTAAGAGGTTAAAAAAGAGCTTGAAAAAGTGCAAGCTACTTTGTGCTTGCACAGTAACACATTCAGCTTCATTCTATTTCAATCACTTTATTTGGGTTAGTTGGTTGGCTGTTTTTTGTTTTGTTTTGTTTTACATTCCCATTGTCTTTACTAGGAATTCTGGGCAAGAAAGGAAAACATACTGGTTGCTGCTTTTTATAGAAGTCATATTTTTTTTCTGAAGTTTAGCTTTTCAGTAAAGAAAAAAATGTGCTGTATTTATTTTCCTGAGGCTACTGCACAACTTACAAAGATCGCTTTTAATTCTACTTGAGTATTACAAAAGAACTTACTCTTCATATTAGTAACAAAATTGCTATGTTGCTTAAGTTTTATGTGTACATGTCTATATAGATACATATGATAAAAACCTGCAAAAATGCATATGAAATTAATAATCACTTGCCTTTCAACAAATTATTTCTAAGCATTTGTGCACAGTGCGTTAGGTGCTGTATTTCAGCACTTAGGAGTAATTGTTATTATATGGGACCCTTTACTATTGAAACTGACAGTAGAAAGTAACAGCTGTGCATATTCATGGCTATAAAAATATGTCTAACTACAGAAAAAAAGAATTTTTAGTATTCATTTGAAAGAATTACTATTAACTAATACAATGCCTTATCAATGAAATATGTAATTGGCTTGGTTAAATATATATATATATATCACTAGGAAACGTCACACAACTTGCAGTGACTTAATAAAATTAAAATTTTGCCATATTCTAAGAAATTGTATAACTATCCCACAAAAGGTAGATTGTGATATTATCAAGTCCTATCTAATAAATAGGATGAGCAATACAGACCATCCAGTGCTGAAGAAACTTTTGGTAGTAAGGAATATTTCAACAAGACTCTCTCTCTAGTGGTTTCCCTCTAGCTTAATAGAGTATTGAGTAACTGAACTGAATTTGTCTCTCACTTAGGAGAATCTGGTAAGCTGCCACTCAAAATTTGTTGCTACCTACATTTTCAGATGCCAAGAACACTTGCCAAGAGTGTCCATTCTTGGCCAGTAGCTCTAATTTTGAATTTCCTTTTTCTTCCTTGGTAGTAGATTTCTATGTAAAACACTCTTCTTGGTGGTACATCACAAGGCCTGTAATACAATCCTTCAAAAATTTTGTTTTCCATCTTTTCTCTGTGGACAGTGGATTTTTCATTCTTACTTCTGTCTGTACAGTTACCTTCTTTTCCTACTGTACAAACATTTTATGGAGCATGGGGTCCTGCCTGAGACTAAATGGTAAGTAGCTGATAAACCAATATTGTCATGGTGGTCACAGGTAAGCTGTATATTTATCATTTGGGGTCTATAGAAAAACTTTGAATAATGTTACAAGTATCTGCATATACATATCCAAATACAATATACAATAAAGGATATTAATTCACTTTATTTAAGTGTTCGCTTTTACTTTTTCAATGTTTCAAACCAATGCTGCTTCTAAAAGAAGCCAAAGATTGTCCTCAGATAACAGAGTTTTATAGGCAGTTAAATTATAATGTTTTAAAGACAGTTAAAAATATTTGACACTTTCCATTACAAGCTCTTGTTTTCAGATGATTACAGTTATGGCAAACATAAAGCACTTCCGCTGATGTTTTCCATTTCAGGCATCTAAGATTGATTTATTTTTTTAGTTTTCGACAATATATTCTTTCTTTTCAAAAACAAGATTAGAAAAAATGCATTGCTTTGTTCATATAAATCAATACATAAATTTTACACACATGCAAACTGTGAGACTTGGTTTAAACTTTGCAAGTAGTAGTGCTGAGTGCTCCTAGAGGCTTGCCTTTTTAATTTCTGCTAAAAGATGTCTAAATGCACCTTCGTACATGTCTAGATTATATTGATACATGTTCACAGAAAGTTTCAACTTTCATTATAGCATAAGATATTTAGCAGTTTACTATACAACCGCACATTTGCCATCTTCACAATGCCACTGAACACCACGGATTGCTGGTGCTCAGCAGGACTTACAAGTTTGTTTTGTCTGCTATTCACAGGAAAGAATCAGTCTGTATTTCTACACTTGCAGTGCAAATAACCTCAGCCTCTAACTACAAAAATATTGGAGATGGCTAGCAAGAACTCAGTACATCAGCTGTAATGAATATGGCTTGCTGTAATTTGGGAGTCCTGTAGAAAATGAAAGATGGTGAAGTGTCATTGGAGCATGTGTCATTATGGATATGTATGGGTGATGTACTGGCTTTTTTACTGATACTCAATTGCTTCACTTTGCAATACTAATATTCCTTGAGATTTATTTTTTTTTTTAAATTGTGCTTTCACCTGAAGCTGCAGTAAGGAAGATGTATATATATCTGATCATGCTTCTGTAAACAGTACGTAATTCCTGATAATTTCCTGACATAGCTGGTAGGTGAGCCTACCAGGAGAGGTGCCTCACTAGACCTACTGTTCACATACAGAGAAGGACTAGTGGGAGAGGTGGTAGTCAGGGGCCATCTTGGGCTTAGTGATCATGAATTGGTCAAGTTTTCAATTCTTAGTGATCTAAATAGGGGGGCTATTAAAACCTCCACCTTGGACCTCTGAAGGTAGGACTTTGGCCTATTCAAAACACTGTTTGAGAGAGTCCTTTGGGAGATAGGCCTGAAGGGCAAAGGAGTCCGGGAAGGCTTGATGCTCTTCAAGAAGAAAATCTTGAAGGTCAGGAGAAGGCTGTCTCCAAGTGTCGAAAGATTAAAGGGCAGATAAAATGGCCAGCCTGATTGAATAAGGAGCTTTTGATGGGTCTTAGGAAAAAAAGTAGGGTTTAGCACCTTCGGAAGAAAGGACAGGCAAATCAGGAGGAGTACAGAGATCTTGTGAGGTTATATAGGCAGCAAACTAAGAAAGCAAAAGTCCAGATGGAGCTCAACTTGGACACTGACATAAAGAAAAACAAAAAAAAGTTTTTATAAATATATCAACAATAAAAAGACAGCTAGGGATAATGTACATCCCTTAATATATGTGGAAGGGAACATTCCAACCAAGGATGAGGAAAAGACTGAGATACTTTATTCCAGTCAGATCAGCTATCCCCAGGGTGTTCAGCCTCCTGAGCTGGAAGACAAAGATGAAGAACAGAATAACGCCCCTATAATGAAGTAGTTAATGAACTGCTTCTGCACCTAGGCGCACATAAGTCTATGGGGCTGGATGGGATTCACTCAAGAGTGCTCAAGGAGCTGGTGGGAATGCTCACCAAGCCTCTCTCCATTTTCTATCAACAATCCTGGTCAACAGAGGAGGTACCAGATGATGGGAAGGTGGCTAACATGATGCCCATCTCCAAGAAAGGCAGAAGAAGGATCTGTGGAACTACAGGCCTGCCAGTCTGGCCTTGGTACCAGAAAAGATCATGGAAAGGATCACCCTGAGTGAGCTCTCACAGCAAGTGCAGGACAGCCAAAGGATCAGGGCCAGCCAGCATGAGTTTAGGAAAGGGAGGTTCTGCTTAACCAGCCTGGTCTCTTTCTATAACCATGTGACCTGCTTTCTGGATTGGAGGAAGGTTGTGGACATTGTCTACCTGGACTTTGGTAAGGCTTTTGACACCATCCCCCACAGCATTCTCCTGGAGAAGCTGGCAAATCATGGCATAGGCAAGTATACTCTCCACTGGGTAAAAAACTGCCTCGATGACTGTGCCCAGAGAGTTGTGAGTAATGGGGTAATATCTTCTTGTCAGACAGTGACCAGTGGTGTCCCTCAGGTCTCAGTTTTGGAGCCAGTCTTGTTTAATATCTTTATTGATGATCTGGATGAGGGGATTGAGTGTACCCTCAGTAAGTTTGCAGACAACACATAACTAGGTGGGATTGTTGATCTGCTTGAGGGCAGGAAGACTCTATAGAGGGACCTGGACAGCTTGGATTGATGGGACAAGGCCAATTATATGAAGTTCAATAAGGCCAAGTGCTGGGTCCTTCATTTTGGTCACAACAACCCCAAGTAATGCTAGAGGCTTGGGGAAGAGTGGCTGCAGAGTTGCCCAACAGAAAAGGACCTGGAGGTGTTGGTGGACAGCCAGCTTAACATAAGCCAGCAGTGTACCCAGGCAGCCAAGAAGGCCAACAGCATCCTGGCCTGTATCAGGGAGAGTGTGGCCAGTAGGAGTAGGGAAGCTATCATGCCTCTGTACTCGGCACTGGTGAGGCCTCACCTCGAGTACTGTGTTCAGTTCTGAACCTCTCTCTACAAGAAGGACATTGAAGTGCTGGAGCGTGTCCAGAGGAGAGCTACAAAGCTGGTGAGGGGTCTAGAGAACAAATCATATGAGGAATGGCTGAGGGAACTGGGCATGTTTAGTTTGGAGAAGAAGAGGCTGAAGGGAGACTTCATTGCCTTCTACAACTACCTGAAATGAGGCTGGAGAGAAGTGGCCTCTTCTCCCAAGTGAATAATGACAGAACAAGAGAAAACAGTCTTAAGTTGCAGCAGGGGGTGTTTAGACTGGATATTAGGAAGAATTACTTTACTGAAAGAGTAGTCAGGCACTGGAACAGCCTGCTCAGGGAGGTGGTCAAGTCACCAGTCCTGGAGGTATTTAAGAAATGCGTGGATCTGGCACTCCAAGGCATGCTTGCTCTCGTGGATGAGATTGTAGGGTGTGGGTTGCATTTTTGTGAATGATTGGACTCGTGATCTCAGAGGTTATTTCTAATCATGACAATTCTGTGATTCTGTGATACATCCGAAGACAGACACTTTCCACCCTGAAAAGAATGATCCTTGTACATAAAGGTCTAGAAATCCATTGCTGCAGAAAGTGTAGTTTTGAAAGTTTGCTGAAATAAAATAATTTTAACTTCTAATTAAGAGTTGTTCATTATTTCTAATTTGAAAATGTGATTACATAAAGAAGTCTCAGGGCAGCCCATTTTTGGGGTTTGTCGACATAGTCTTGCATGTCTATGTTTCCAGACCTTCAAAATGTTCTAATCCATTTTATGTATCTTTGTGTGCTCTGTATGCCTGTGCTACAGTGCCTGTATTACAGGGACACATAAAATAGAAGTTGTAAACTTCATTTCCTACTACAGGAGAAACACTTCTCAAAATCAGGAAATGGCAGCTTCAGTACAGTACCCGCTTTGAATAACAAAAATAACTGATCTACCTGTTTTAAACTTTACAGTTAAAAAATACAGGAGAAATTAGTTTATATGTTCCAACTCGTAACTCAGTTTTTGAAGCCAGGAGCATTGAAACACACTAATTAAACACTTCTTGCAGTTAATAACAACAAGGCAGAAAATTAAACATGATTTAAAGAAAATGTTATGCAGGTACAAATTTCACTCTTCATTAGAGAAATCTTTCTTTCCAAATATTTTGTACAGAAGTATAGTCTCATAAAATGTGCTTCTTCACTCCAAGTACAAGAATGTATAATTAGTGTATTTTTTAATATCAATATTTTTAGATAATTTTAGCTGTCATTTTAGGACAATATCTCTGAATCTCACTTTTTAACTCTTTTGTATACCTTAAAGTCAATGTTTCAGTGTCCTATATATATAAAAAAACAGTGTTTTTACTCTAATGTTTAAATTGTTCATGTAAATTCTATCATGAATCTTCTGTTGAAGTGTATGTTTTCTATAGTTCTTCTACAACATATGTCTGTATTAGTTTGGTGATATAAGGCAGAATACATTCTTTTTTTTTTTTTTTTTGTTTTGTCATACAACATAGCATAAAGATCATTTATCTGAGGTAACAAAACATTGTGTAAGTATTCCTCGAGGGAAAGTATTGTACTTGAATGACAATATTGTTTTCACAAGACAATACTATTAATAATGCCCAATAAATCATGCAAAACTTTCTCTGTGAACCAAAACCTATGCTTCTAAAACCATTAAATACCAATACTATAGTACCTAGATTTCACACATAATATCACTTAATCAGCATTTTCTGCCTTGCTTGTCACATGTTTTTCTTTGTTGGTGTATTAGCGTTAAAGGTTCTAAATTGTCATATTCTTGAACTAAGTCTCCAGAGAGTAAAACATCAACTATCAATATAAAAATCTTTTTTATTGTTATGAAAAAGGTACATACTATTTTTGTGCAATCTAAATTAAAAAAAAAATGTTTTTGTAGAAAATAGTGCTAACATATCACTAAAATAAAATTGTGATAAAAATTGGATTTTCTTAATGACCATGACCCGAATTCAGTGTGCTAAATAAGCCACTGTTAGCAGTCATTTTTTAAAAAAACCCTCTACTCATAATATCTGAATATTTAAAATACATTCCGTGATTTATAGTTAGTGTATGTTTTTATTGATATTAGTAGAAAATGCAGTCTCTGTTCTGAGAATTTAAACAAATCAAGCATATCTCTGACATTTATACACTACAGAATTAATTAACATGTTTGGATTTCAGGGTGTACTGTATTATGGAGTTAGTTTATGGAATTCTGCCATATGTAGCATGTTGCACCTGTGACTTTCAAATCTAATCAGATATTTTCCCCTTTGTTTTACTTTTGTCTTGTTCTCAAAATGCAGATATAGGCTTTTTGCTCTTACACAGAGAGACAGTTGTTCTTTAAGTTTCTACATTTAGTTTAGTTTGTGTTAACTACATTAAAACTTAACATTCTCTGAAATTCAGCACGTTTCATTAAATTTCTTGGTAATACAAAACTTATCTATATCTATATAATTAAATTCCCAAAATCATTTTAATGGTTTTTAGACCACACCCCGCATTTGGAGGAATCAAAAAATGAAAGGAATCAGTACCAAGTATATTCAGATTATTATCCTAATGAATAGCTTTTAGACAGTGTTGAATAATTGCATGCAGCTATCAACTAAACATATACGTGAAATATAATGACTTAACAAAGCCAAAAAAGCAGAAAAAACCAAGAAGCTCCACATTGTGGGGTTGTTTTGGGTTTTTTTCATAAGAAGACAAGGGATAGATTTTTTGCGATAATCGCTAACTTCTGATAATGCTGTATTATTATAAGTCAAAACTTCTATTTCAAGCCAAATAATTTATTCAATTATCCATTTTTCTACATGAACAGAATGACTTTCTGCTCCACAGAGAAGATTAAGTTCTCATATTTTTTCAAGTGTTTTGTATCTTTTAGCTATAAAAGAAGCATCACTATACTGAGATGTTACTAAGCTCCCTTATATTCATTATAAGATCTATTCAACATATCCCATTAATAGTGAACATTTACTAAATAAAGACCTTTCATTTCTTGTCCATGAAAGAGAATCAGTTGCACTCATGATGAAAGCCAGTGTTGACAGGACAACTATCTAATGGCTAAGATTGAAAATAAATGCCTACTAGAAAACTTAAATTAAACTCACCAATACCCAAGCCTAAGAAAAAAAAAATTAATGATGGAATACCACTTACGAAAAATGAACTTCAACAATCCAGTTAAGAAAACTGAATGAAATAGAGAAGATCTTACACTTTAAAAACATGAAATGTAAAGATCTGTATTTTCCAGATGACGCTGATTTAAAAACAAAACTAACAGAAATAAAAGGGAAGTAATGTTGTTTTAAGGAGGTACTCTGTGACTGAAAAGGAGAAAGATAAAGGTACCTCCCCAAAACTAAAATTAATATTTATATGTTGTCTGGTGAATCACAAATTGTCCTTCATTTATCAGTTTATGTATCTTATCAGGGACAAGTAATGACAACCTTTTGACTGAAATGATTTAGTACACTAACAAAAAATTAAACAAAGTGATGGGAAATATTGTTTTTCACTGAAAACCCTAACTCTTTGAAAAATTATTGAAAATTCCTTTTGAATTTTTGTTTTAAAATAAATTGAAATTTTCCATGGAGGAGACAATCAAGACAAAAGTATTTTCTGACAATTGAAATTACATGTGAGTTGAGGCAATGACAGAAAATGCAGTACAAGGACAAAAGTATTTTCAAAGCCAGAAACCTCCATTATCCTGTTTTGAGGTAAAACAGAACCAACTTTCTGATCAGTAATGTTGCTTCTTAGCTAGGCCTCTTTTAACTCTGAAATTCCAGCATATTATGCAGAAAAATGTTTGTTCTCAGATAAGACCAATGTTTATAGGTCATGCCAAGGAATGGTATGCAGAGAGGCTCTTGCTTATACATATTGCCATAACAACCAAGGTCAGCTAATTTCATTATTTACCCCCTTGGAGGGTTGGAAATGGAAAATCATAGAAGGGTTGCACCTGCAGGGAGGAGTGGACAGGAGAGGTCACCCAAAACTGACCAACAGAGGTATTCTGTCCCATCTGCCCCATGCTCAATATAGAAGCTGGGGGATCAAAGGATCTCTTCCTTCAATGACCCATGTCCAAAGAGGACCCTGTCTGTTCATCTGCCTTTGATCCTGATTCATGTGTTCCTGACTCCAGAGCTGAAATCCTGTTTCAATCCATCACTGAGTCCAGTCTCATGAATTTATATCATGAATTTATGATAAATAATCTGATTATGACATTGGAAAATACTCCTTTGCTTTCAATGGAATTATTACAGTTTATATCAGCTGAGGATCTGTCTATGAATATTTCACATGGAGCCACTAAAGTAATTATAACCCAAACTGTTCCCTTTTTTTAGAATTTTCCTTCAGTCTACATAGCAGAGCAACCCATTAAAAGTGAATCACTTCACTGAGCAACACCATATGATTAGTAAACAAATCCCTAGGGCCAGAAAGTATTTTTCCACTTCCATCAGCTTCCATGTCTCTTTGTCTTTGATTGACAGAGAGGAAAAACTGACCTGAATTCTAAGCAAATTGAAAGTGCCACAGTGCCACAGCGTCTAAATTATTAACTTTTTCCCTATATCTGTAGGATGGAGGTTTCTAAGAGGTAAGAGAGATCTTCAAACTCACTGAAGTAAAAAAAAAATAAGTGAAGTGTTTTTGTTTGGCAGTTAGTTTTGCCTTGTCCCAACCTCTTTAGCAAGTTTGAGTTACAGATAAGAGATACTTGACTTACTTTCAATCAGTTTATCCAGTACCAACTTTTATACTAGATACTAAAATTCCTTCTCCCGATTTTTGCATTTTTCAGAAACATATTCACTTGAGTTCATCTCCTTGTTTTTCAGCATAAACCCACTCCTAAGAAGCAAACATCCCTGGCCCTGAACATCCCTTAACAGAAATTGTCTAAGACTCTTATCAACGTCAGTGGTCATCAGGGTAGAGTGAAAAACAGTAATGACTGCATGTTCAATACTATTTGTTTTATTATTTTGGGAATGGTGGCAGGTTTTTTGCCAGCATATCAAAAGTAGCTATGATGTGGCCCACAAGATCACTGAAGCTGAGATGCAGCACAGTTCTGTATAATGCATAACATCTCCGTGATTTTATGGGAAGTATAATGGTCATTTTGGATACAGAAAACAGAGGGCCCAAAATGGATTCAGCTACCTAAATCCAGAGATTTCAGTCTGCAAATTTCCCCTAGGCTGTGATTTCAGCACACAAACTCTTCAGGAGCAAGGCTGATTTAAAGCACTCTCATTCATCTCAAGTGCTCATTGCCATCTATGTACTGCACATCACCACTGTACCAGCACAGCTATTCATACAGCTGAGCTATGAATCTGATTAGAGAAAAAGGACAGCTTCAAAACAAAACAAAAAATGGAACAAAATACACATTTTTTGTAGCTGTTTAATTTTCTTCAGATCATTTCTCAGATGCTCTCAGCAGTGTGACAGAAGCAGTGAAGACAGTGCAAAACAAAGGGATGGCAATGATCAGTGAAGCTACTATGGAGGTAATACCCCTTAGCTAGTGCTGTTGCACAGTATTTCATACAATTAACTGTGACTTCAGTTTTCAACATTAAAATTTTTAAGATGAAGCCTTTCTTATAGCTTATAACCCTGTATATCTTGGTCTTGAAAAGGCTAAGCTGCCCAACATAGCTTGCACCCAAGAATATTTAAAATGATGTGCCTTTTCTTGCCTGCTTCTCAGTAGGCATTGTTAAGGCATAACTATGAAAACAGGGTTACCATGAAATACAATGTAAACTGTTTTCTTCATTGATGAGGGTGTTGTAAGTAAAAAACCCAATCATCTCAATGAACTGCAGCAAGAATATAGAATTATTGTCTTCTGAAGTACAGTTTGGTATATGCTATTTTAATTACAATTCAGGGTCTTGTGAAGAATGTAAAAGATTAAAAAGTAAAAGATGTAGAAGTATGTGACGCCATTAGTTATGGCTGTTGCAACTGCCTTTTAAAAGTTGTGGCAAAGTTTGTCACAATGTGTCTTCCACAGACCACCGTCAAACTAGTTCCAGGGAAGCTAAACTAGTCCTAGAAGCAAGAAAGCCATGTCAACACAGATCTTTCTGTCAGACAGAACATATTTGTACTCATTAAGAAGCATGTGGTCTGCCATGCTGTTATGGATGCTTTGACACCAGCACTGGCAGCACATTGTGCTGTATATTGCTACGTCAGCATATTCAGAAGCAGTCTAGAGTTTTGACATGGTGCTGGATTGTATAATTAGTGCTCATTCAATGAATTATAGTTCAACAGTATCTTTTACTTTTTTTTTACCACTACACAGAACAATTGCAATGAAACACACAAAGTGAAAGTGAATCTGTTGGAAAATCTAACTCCTCTCCTTTCATATTCTAGTGTAACACAGTTTCTCTCTCTGCCTTTTAAACATATTCCTAACACAATTCCCAATACACCAGCCATGTAAGTGACAGTGACATTGTAACCATGGTGATCTCCTGAAAACTTTCACTTTACAAAAGTCATCTCTTCTTAAAATAACAAGAAAAAAATGCCTAGTTTAAAGTTTGTGTTTGAGTGAAAGTTACACTGTTCCTGAGTGCCTGATTCTGAATCTCTTGTACACCTTTGGCTGTTACCCATAAGGAAACTAAACCCAATAGTAAACTCTGCAGCAGCTTTTAAACAATCCTTGGCGTGCTTATGAGGGAGGGTCATGGTTAGCCACGAAGAAAAGTGAAAATGAATTTTACTTTCCCTTGTAACCTGAAATTTATTCTTGTATCAAATATTGCTCAAATTTACCGTTGACCCAATTACTTATTAATGCAGCAACTCCTTTTTTTCTCAGCCCTCCCCGCCCACGATTACCTCC
>VXBJ01005636.1:173981-190921 GCA_013400055.1 Nycticryphes semicollaris
CCCCAGGTTCTTTTGACAAGACATTCTATAAAGTCCAAAATTAAAACAAGTGGGCATAGAAAAAAGCAGCTATCAAATTCTTAGACTGGTTATATGACAGAGCAGAATCTTCCTTTTAACCATTTCCTATGAAGCAGGATGAGTAACACGTTGGAATAAAAACTCTCAAAAAGAAAATTCAGTCCTCTGTATGGGGCACTGTGGTGCATTTGTAAAGAAAAACTAACATACACAAGTAAACCCATGAGTAAATTTCTATTTTGATAAGTCTTTGCTATGAACCGTTGAGGAACTTGGTTTACTATCTTTAATTGTTTTTTTTTTTTTTTTCTTTCAGAGAAAGGGAAAATTCAGAAGAGCTATCAATTCACTAATTCAAAGGCAGGATGAAAGATCAGAATTAAATTATTTCATAAGCAGGTAAAGATTTAAATGAAATAGTGCAGAATTTCTTTGTTTGAATACAGAAAGGACTGATTTCAGCAAAGGAAAAGGCAGGCAAAAAAATTATGGCTAGATGAATACCTCAAATCCTATTTTGCTTTATACATAGAATTAATTTAATGAGGACTTAGGATGTATAACTAGGAAGTCCATGTCACAACCAGAAAATCTTTAAACTGATCTGTTTTGAAAGGTAGTGATAGGGTGGTAAACTAATTTATTCAGAGGTCTCAAAAAAGGATGTACTGTGGGTAGGAGTGTGGTATAGGGAACAGATGATTATTGATGCAATAATGAAGCTACAACAATGATATCTCTCTAAACAGCAGTCTTAATAGGAATATGGTTTCTAGCACCAAATCACAGCAAGGTTAATTGTAAAGGAATTAATTTCAGACCCCATTTCTAAGAATGTCAGGAACACATTGGCTAACTCATAGGTAATTATCCATTTGATTTTCACCCTGTTCATTCAGCAAGAGAGTAGAAATACAGTGAGAAAACTCAGTTTGGAGAGGATTAATCCCCAGCATCAGTGCAGGTTTGGGGCTGACCTGCTGGAGAGCAACTCTGACGAAAAAAACCTGGGAGTCCTGGTAGACAACAGGATGACCATGAGCCAACAATGTGTCCTTGTGGCCAAGAAGGCCAATGGCATCCTGGGGTGCATCAAGAAGAGTGTGACCAGCAGGTTGAGGGGGGGATCTGATCAATGCCTACAAATACTTAAAGGGTGCGTGTCAAGAGGAAGGGGCCAGTCTTCTTTTTTTTCACTGGTGCACAGTGACAGGACAAGAGGAAATGGGCACAAGGTTGAGCACAGGAACTTCCATCTCAACATGAGGAGGAACTTCTTCACTTTGAGGGTGGCAGAGCACTGGAACAGGTTGCCCAGAGAGGTGGTGGAGTCTCGATCTCTGGAGGCATTCAAAACCTGCCTGGACATGTTCTTGTGCAACCTGCTTTAGTTGGGCCTGCTTTGGGAGGGAGGTTGGACTAGATGATCTCCAGAGGTCCCTTCCAACCCATATCATCCTGTACAATTCTGTGAATTCCTTCATAAAGATCATTGTATATAAATTAATAAAGCCAAGGCACTGTTATCGCAAGAGAAAGAAATTATTTTAACCAATAAATGTTTAAGGTCCATGACAATTCAGTCTTGAATACTTTTGTAAGAGCTAGTTACTTAAAAATTTACTCTTCTTAGCTACACACTGGCAGAGTCTGGTAATCATTTCCCAACAAATGCATGCATTAAGACTGCAATGTCTCTTATAATTATTTAGAACAGTCTCTTTTACTCAAAATTGCTTCTGTTCCTCAGAACATAAGCTGGGGTTTTGTTGCTTTGTTGGAGGATAACACATTTTATTATAAAATTTCATCCTTAAAATTGGCACTATTTTAATGAGTTAGTTTATGAAATATTACAATGTTTGGCATATTAGTTAAGTCTCTCTCAGGAGACAAGTTTTTTATCTAGTCTTTCACATTTTGAGACACTTTAACGGTGAGTTTATATGGCCCAGTTCCTCCCTCTGAAAGAAGACACAATATGGATTCTGTATTTTTTTATTTTTTTTTTTCTTTCTCTATTTTGCTCTTGTCTAATAGTAAATGTTGCACAGGAGACATCCATTTTCAGTTTTTGTAGAATGTCCATTATGGTGAGACTTGAAAACTGAATTGGAATCATTGTTATCAGCACATATTAGAAAGTATTATTAGCAACATATTAACAGTGTTTTATTTTCTTACATTTTCTTTTAGCACCTACATTATGTCGTTGTTGACAGTGCTTAAATTCGACCGCTGACCAACTCTGTGCAATTGAAGTAGATTAAAATGGTTCAGTTTCAGCTACACATCTCAATAATACCAACAATAACTTCAAGATTTAATTCTATATATACTAGTAGAGATCAATAAGATCATATTTATACTAATAATGTATTTTTAATAATAATTTCCTAACCAAGTTTTCATTCTGTGGAATCTAAAGGTAAGTATGTGTATATTTTTACTGACAGACTAGGAAATGCCCTTATCAGTTTTGCCTTTTTTTTTTTTTTAGTCACAATTTAAAACTGAAAAAAAACCCATAGCATCACCCCTTCACCCACAGAGAATCTGCTCCGAAGATTTGGGCACCACAATGTACTTCTACAAACAGGGAGGTAAATCTGCCTTTCTATATGGACCAAACTGGTTGCAAAGAATTGCATGATTTTCATACCGGTGAATTCTATATTTCAGTTCCCTCTCATCTTGAGGATTAAAAGACCAGAAAGTCTTTGGTTACTTACAGACAGCATTACACGTAAAACCTGTAAGGCAAACAAAACAATATAAAAGCAAGATACACTTAGATAATATTCTTAGGTAAGATTACAGAAGCTATTGATCTCCAGTCACAGATTTCTGGAAATTCTGGCTAGAATTCTGTACAGGCATAACCAAATTTGAACAGAAAGAATCTGAAACAAGAATAATAATAAAAAAAAAAGTATATCAGACAAAACAGGCAAATAACTTATGTTACATTGAAGAAGATTTATTTATTGAAAGTCATATATTGTGTATTTGGCTGGTATGCTGAAGGTATATAGTATTATTTGTAGTAACAGTTACATTTATGTTCATCCTATACCTAAGACAGTCTCACTTGTCCACATTGTTCCCCTTGTTAATATGGTTCTTTGTACTACATTTGAAATACAGAATCTAATTATATACACAGTAATTATAGTATTACCTTGAGGACAACTCCTAACTCCTTTCACGGCTCACTTTTCCTCTGAAGTTAAATCCAGCTCTGTGAGACTAATCAATACAGAGAAGATTTATGGTATTACTGTAGATCACATAACTGAGAACAACCTAAAGCGCTTTGTTATAATTCAGAATATACCTATCAGCTAGGATAAAGAGAGTAAAACCCTTCTCACTTCAATAAAACATAAACAGATAGTTTTTAAAAGACACCACAATGCACCATATATAACACATATAACCACATCAGAATCATGAGAAGGATTAGTAAATTAGTTTACTAGGGTATATTGATCTTTACTGCTGACAAATCAGTCTTTGAAAACACTATGAAGAAAAAAGAAGAAAACACTTCAACTAATCTATTTTCTTAGACCATGCAAATTCCCTGTTACAAGTTCTTTGGCATTTTTTCATTGAATTAAATGATCTTAATTCTCATTTCATATTTAGTATGAGCAATTCTAATTTTATACTTAATATTGACACAAGCTTGAGCAAAGAGAAAACAATAAACTTGACAGATCTTCCTGTAGTTTCAGGTTCATGTTAGATGCAAAACTGCTCAGAGAGAGAGAATTGAAGCTATTAGCTTTAATGTGCATTCCAAATTGGAAAACATCAAAAATGAAGGGGTAGCTATGAAATTTATATTATGGTTAACTGTATTTCTCGTAATTTCATATAGACATGAAAGAATCTGTAGGAGGAGAAAAAATAATCACAAAGTTTTATAAGCATGTTTGCAGGTCTAATTTTATTTTGGGGATATTTTTTTAGTGTTTGTTCTAGGTTTTATCCCCTACAAAAAGAGAACTCTGCAAAGACTGAACTGTGCAGCCCTGCTTCCTGATAACACATATCACCGCTTCATGTAATAATTTTCTTAAGTCATCCACCTGAAAGCTCCATTTTAAGGTAGCTAGGTATTTTCCCAATCCTGTGCTGCTTTTAACCTCCTCTTCTTCAAAACCCTTAGTGATGTTACAATGCCCTATTGCCTCAAGGCAAAAATGTATGGCAGGGATGTCAGCAGCCTGCATTTCTGACACCATTAAATGACAGCATGAAGAATTGGGCCTAAGTCTTTTCAGAACGTGTATATGAGTCAATGTGTTTGTTAGAACAAAAGCGATGGTTTTCTATGGGATGGGAAGAAGAGAATTGCAGAAATGCTAAGGTAGATGACACCAGGATGAGTAAAATACCTTCATCTACTGGGAGATACGGACAATGACTGATCTAAGAAGGTCCTAAGTGGAAAGTGGTGAGTCCTGAACTACCTGAAGCTGATCTGGAGAGTTATAGTGACTTTTTTGTGCAGTAATCAGACCTCTGAACACGAGATTTTTTCCCTTGCTCCATGTAAGAACATATGTGGTTTGAAACAGCTGATAAAAGATCACTGACTTCTGAAACTCAGTGTTCTGAGTGCAGATCCACTAGCAAAATTATGTCAGAAATTAGTTGATCAAAATATGAGTATGCAATTTTTCCCAAGTCAATAAAGTTTTTGTAGGTCCATAAAGCTTCAACTCTTCTTTTTCATTGGCCAGATATGTAGAATTACCTTTTCCGGACTGATCAAGTTGAAGACAGTAAGCCACCTGCCAGCCTACAAGTTCACAGTGCCACTGAATAGTGAAGCACACCAAGGCAGTACCTGCTGAGATATCAGGTGCATTGGAAAGGAGGGAGTGGCTTATTATGCATGACTCTCTCCCTACAGTGGCTGTGAGAGAGAAAAGAGGACTCATAAATGTGAAGATCTTGCAGAAATTTTTTCACAGATTTCAACCATGAATGTATCAGTAGCCAATGTCTACCCATTTCTTTTTGTGCCTTTTGTCATTTATGAGATGAAATTAATTTCCCTCTCTTTTCTTAATCTATCAGTCTGACATGAGTTCTTCATGATACTGGGCTTAACATGCAAAATTTTTCACAAAAGTCTATTTAACAAAGGTCCCTAATGGATTTTCAAGTATTTTAAATATGGCATGGGCTCTCAGGGGAACTTTTTCAAACATTGTCAGGGCTGGATAGCCATGGTAGTGGTGCCTTGGGAAGCCAAAGTGAGCCTTGGCTGTGCTTACTGGACAGCTCTGCTCCTGTGACAGCCACTTATGAGGTAATGTCTTCATCCCTTCTGCTATTCCTAGTAGGCCTTTTCTGTTACTTAAAAAACCACAGAAATTCTCTTATAAAGAGGTCACTGTTTCTACTGTGCAGTAAAAGTTTTGAAGAAGATGGGCTGTAATAAATAGACATTTAAGACAGGTCCAAAATTTTGGATATTCAATGCCTTTTATGAACGCATAAGACAATCAATTTGCCAGAAAAATTTAATGGTGTATTCTGCATCACTTTGTATTTTACTTAAACTTTATCATACTTGCAGCTAAACTCCTTCCAGAACCACCGGGCTTATTTGCATTCTTATAAACCCCTGGAAACTGATACATGAACCTCCTCATTTGGTGTGCTGCCACTTGAGGTCCAATAGATAGAAGGCCCTGTACATAGTACCAAACTTCGGTGGTTTCTCTTTTTCTCAGAGTGACACAAAAGCATGCGAGTTTTTGACAAGTAACACCTGTGACATAATCTTCACTTTTCATTTCTGTAAAAGATACAGACTGCTCATCTACACATATATTAATTTTTTATGTGCCTCCCAGATCACGTTTGCTGCAGAAAGTGTTTGTCTCCCTCTCTCAGAGCTTGAAGACTTTTAAGAGCAGGAGGGGGAAATGCTGAATGACAAGAAGGATTTGCATAAAGCCCAATGAAATGAAATCCAGAAATTCATAAATGATTCTGCTCCTCTACTCTGCTCTCGTGAGACCTCATCTGGAGTACTGTGTTTATCTTTGGAGTCCTCAGCACAGGAAGAGCACAGATCTGTTGGAGTGAGTCCAAGACGAGGGCCACAAAGATGACCAGAGGGCTGTAGCACCTATCCTGTGAGGAAAGACGGAGAGAGTTGCGGTTGTTCAGCTTGGAGAAGACTCCAGGGAGACTTTATAGCAGCCTCCCAATACCTAAAGATGAGGAGGGACTCTTTCTAAGGGACTGTAGGGTAGGATGAGGGGTAACGGTTTTAACTGAAAGAGGAGATATTTATATTATATTATATTATATTATATTATATTATATTATATTATATTATATATCAGGAAGAAATTCTCTAGTGTGAGGGTGATGAGGCACTGGAAGAGGCTGACCAGGGAAGTTGTAGACACCACATCCCTGGAGGTGTTCAAGGGCAGGTTGGATGGGGCTTTGAGCAATGTGGTCTAGTGGGACGTGTTGAAAGGAAGGTTGGAATTTGATGATGTTCAAGGTCCCTTCCAAACCGAAACATTCCATGATTCTATGATTTTGTCTCTCCAAATTGGTGCCTCTGAAAAGAGAAAGAGATATGTCTACATGCATGTTTTAAAACTATATTATTTGGTTTTGGTGTTAACCACATTCCATACAGGTGACTAACATATCAATATTTGGTCCTGTGTGATATGCAAAGTTGATTTACAACTTTTATAACTTTCTAAATTGAACCTTATTTCTTGTAACCCTCTGTGTGGGTTTATTTTATTTATTTACAAAGCAATTTGTTATTCTCATAATCTTCATATACTGGTTTTCATATTTATAACATATGTAGCTGGATAGCACTGTACAAATTCATCTGTGCTTTTAGTAGATAATATGCACTAACAATTATTGTATGCAGCAGTTACCTGTTACAGTATTTGTAGCATACTGTAGTTTATATTCTTGTCATGATTTTCTCACAATTCAATGGAGTTTTGTAGGTTTTATTTCTCCTACAGTACAGACTGATTCTTTGCTACCATTTGCAACGATTCCCACCATCCCTATGGTCTTCCTTCACTGCTTTTATCCACAGCAGGATTACACATTTTAGCCAGTTTTCTGGTATTTTTGGCCAACATTCTAGGCTTGTCTGAATGCTTCAATATTACTGTACAAATACTGTAAATGTACAGATGAATCCATCTATTCTGGTATAAAAATGAGTTTATTTTTTCTCTCCTGACCCCAGAATATAACTTTTTCAGATATATCTTTACTCAAAATTAACAGCACTGAACACAAAGTGAACAGAACCCCCACATATTTTCTTCAAAATAGAAGTGTTTCTAGAGAAGCTGAGCCATGTGTAGATTTCCGTAAATTAAAATGGCTCAAGCTGATGAGCACCAAACAATTATGTCTCCAGGTTAATCAAAATCCACTTGTCAGTTAAGTCACAGTAAATGCCTTGGCATGCATTCTTAGTTAATTCCTGTAATTAAATAATCTAGTTTAAACCATCTACAGTGCTTCTGTACTCCTCACCCACAGGTTTAAGCTAATTCCTGCACAGTTCATTTGAATTACAGGAGTTTCAGTTTTCAATCAGTATTCTGTCTCCTTAAAAACTGAAGAACTAAGTCTGGTCTTCATTTAGCTCTCCCCATAACACTTGTGCTTAAGAAAGAGGAGAAGAAATTGAGCAGCGTAACAGCAGGCTCAGTTTTCTGCAGTGCCAGCGAGATCTCATTGAGGCAAAGGAGAAAACTCATAGAATCACAGAATTATACAGAATCACAGCATGAGATTGGAAGGGACCTCTGGAGATCATCTAGTCCAACCTCCCTCCCAAAGCAGGCCCAACTAAAGCAGGTTGCACAAGAACATGTCCAGGCAGGTTTTGAATGCCTCCAGAGATCGAGACTCCACCACCTCTCTGGGCAACCTGTTCCAGTGCTCTGCCACCCTCAAAGTGAAGAAGTTCCTCCTCATGTTGAGATGGAAGTTCCTGTGCTCAACCTTGTGCCCATTTCCTCTTGTCCTGTCACTGTGCACCAGTGAAAAAAAAGAAGACTGGCCCCTTCCTCTTGACACGCACCCTTTAAGTATTTGTAGGCATTGATCAGATCCCCCCCTCAACCTGCTGGTCACACTCTTCTTGATGCACCCCAGGATGCCATTGGCCTTCTTGGCCACAAGGACACATTGTTGGCTCATGGTCATCCTGTTGTCTACCAGGACTCCCAGGTTTTTTTCGTCAGAGTTGCTCTCCAGCAGGTCAGCCCCAAACCTGCACTGATGCAGGGGACTAATCCTCCCAAGGTGCAGCACCCTACACTTGCCCTTGTTGAATTTCATCAGGTTCCTCTCTGCCTGACTCTCCACCATGTCCAAGTCTCGTTGTATGGCGGCACAGCCTTCTGGTGTGTCAGCAACTCCTCCCAGTTTTGTGTCATCAGCAAACTTGCTTAGGGTACACTCCATCCCTTCATCCAGGTCATTGATGAAAATACTGAAGAGGTAACAGAAATTAAAGCTTCACTGGTAGGAATTCATCTTTATATCATGGGAAATATCTCGGAAGCTACTGTAGTTGAACAAAGAATAGGCAAGAAAGAGTATCTTCCAGAAAAGAGACATTATATATTTCAAGAAGAAAGACACTGAGATCTGAAGTTCTCAATAATTCACAAGCTACAACTTCAAAATCTAGATGGGCAATAGAAACACAACAGCCTAGAAATAATTATATCTAAAGATTTTTTTTCTATAAAGGGAAAAAGTCTTAAATTGGAAAAAGTTAGTTCTAGAACTGGGATTGTCTTCCACTCTTGAAATGTAAAAAGAAAACTAAACTGCACCCGACTGAAGAACCAGCTTATGACTTCAAACTATAAAGGTCCTTGAAGACAGGACAAAGGTAATAGATGCATACTCCAAGTTCCCACAGAAGTGTCCTCCAGACAACAAACTACTATTACATAACGTATGAAGTATTCATCCTGTCTCCAGTTCGTGAAAGTGACTGTTAGAATTCATACTGGCTTTGCCTTGTGATTCCTTGAATGTCACATTTTGAAATGAAAGCAGGGTTGATAAGTAGTCTATGTGTTACATCCAAACCATAGTGTGCATGTGTGTTTACATATACATAAGCACATACATGTTTATTCATTTAAAAGCAATGTAAATTGCTTTTAATACAAAATATATTACATTATTCAGAACAAAGATAAAAAGCCATACTACTGAAGGCCAACATATTGCATGATTCCTAAGCTTAGTAATTATGGAGTAAGCTTTCACAACTCTAAGCACTGATATTAACAATATGAAGGTTTTTTTTGTTTTTTTTTTCCTAAACCGGTTTACTAAGAGTAAAGGTTGCCAGAAATAGAATATCTCTTATGAACTTTACCATGAGAGTTTGTACAGTTAATTGAAAAGCATTTAAAATCACTCTTAGTGTACTTTCATTCACACCATATTTTTAAAGTAATGTCTTCTATTTTAGCTTATTAAATATGAAATTGATTTTTACGTGAGAGCACAAGTTTTATTTCAGCTTAGTTTATTTTTCCTATTGATATTAACTTGTAGCTTTTGAAAGTCACATCATTTGAAATTGTACAGTCTTTGTAAAGAAATATGAACATTCAAAGCTTATTACTACATTCTTTATGCATCTTAATTACATTACCTGGTAGATGTCAATGTATACCTATGAATAGAAAAGTATTTTTGAATACACAACTCCTGTGAATAATTGTATGAGGAGATGAGCTTGTGTAAACCTGAGTTTTTTTGGAATACAGTGTGGCAGATTCATTGCCTAAATAAATTCCTTGTTATCTACCAAGACAGCAATTTTACAGATACAATGTATTTTTTTCTTTCTTCATAGATGCAACACTTGGTTTACTGAGTTTGTGCAGCAAGGTTTTGGTAGCATTGGGCTACAGGGGTGGTTTCTGTGAGAAGCTGCTAGAAGCTTCCTCTATGTCTGACAACGTTGATGCCAGATGGCTCCGAGATAGACATGCTGCTGGCCAAGGCTGAGCCTATCAGGGACAGTGGTAACACCTCCGTGATGACATATTTAAGAAGGGGGAAAAAAAAACTGGTGTGCAACAACAGCAGCAGAGAGAGGAGTGAGAATATGTAAGAGCAACAACTCTGTAGACACCAAGGTAAGTGAAGGAGGAGGGGGAGGAGGTGCTCCACACACCAAAGCAGATTCCCCTGTAAGCCATGGTGAAGACCATGGTGAGGCACTCTGTCCCCCTGCAGCCTATGGACATTAATGGTGGAGCAGATATCCCCCTTCAGCCTGTGCAGGATCCCATGTTTGAGCAGCCGAAATCACCCAAAGCGGGCTGTGACTCTGTGGGATGTGTACGCTGGAGAAGGCTCCTGGCAGGGCCTGTGACCTGATGGAGAGGAGGAGCCCACGCTCAAGCAATCTGTTCTTGAAGGACAGCATCCTGCAGAAGGGACCCATACTGGAGCAGTTCATGAAGAAGTGTAACACATGGGAAGGACTCACATTAGGGAAGTTAATGGAGGACTGTCTCCTGTGGGAGGAACTCCTTGCTGGAGTAGGACAACAGCGTGAGGGAACGGAGGGCTAGAGACATCATGGGATGAACTGACCACAAATCCCACTCTCTGTCCCCCATGCTGCTGGTGGGGGAGGAGGTAGAGAATTCAGAAGTAAAGTTCTCATGGTCCTACTCTGATTTGTTTGGTAATGCATTAATTTTCACAAGTTAAGATTATTTTGCCCGTGATGGTAATTGGTGAGTGATCTCTCCCTGTCCTTATCTTGATCCATGAGACTTTTTCTCTACCCAGTCTAGCTGAGGAGGGGGAGTGAGACAGCAGCTTTGGTGGGTACCTGGTGTCCAGCTAGGGTCAACAGATCACACTTGAAAATGTTTGCACATATGACTTTAAAAAGTGATATGCTACAAAAATAAAAGGTAAGATTTTCCAGCAAGATTGTCCTTGCCTCATTCTAGATACAGATGAGAATGATATACAGTTAATCTCATGAGAATTTCTTCTTTCTCAGGAAGGCTGCAGCTCACAAATGAGTCATACTTTCTGCCTCCAGTGAGGCATCATATCTGTTGCTGTCCAATACCATGGCAGGCAAAGCAGTCCCCAAGTGCGGACCAGCTGTAACTCATTCTTTTGCATACTCCTTAAGTGCAGTACTTTCAAGGTATAACCAACAAAACAATTTCCCACCTGTGAATATTCATTCTATTTCTGTACATGCAAGCTGTGCTGGAAGCTGTTTATTCTGGTTCAGTTCTACTAAACTTAAAATAACAGCCAGTTCACAGGCAGTTTTTCTTCTTGCTTCTTTGCAGCACAGCCCTGATCCCAGTGTTTCCACTGCCACAGCGAGCCCAAGTTGTCACTCCTATACACAGTCCTCAGGAAAGGATATCTTAGATGACTGAGCAGGGAAGATGAAGGAACTACAAAGAGGCTCAGAAATGGCCATTTTTTATTTGATTAGCAGGCTGTTTCTGCTCCTCTTTGAACTTCTTCATCTTGAATATGGAAATAATGGCAAAAAAGGAAATGAAGGGGAGGAGAAGTTTCATGCACCCTTATCCAGCTTCTTGACTAGTTGTTGATTAAAGGGTAATGCAGTTTTCTGTACTTGCTGAGTTATGTCTATGTTGGTAGATATAATCAAGACACTCATGGGTACGGTGTTTTTTGTCCCAAGCATGTGGAGAATAGCTCAATTATGTACAAATAACCATACTGATATGCAAATGGAGATATTTGCAATTCATAAATACTTATTCTAATTTCAAATGTTTCAGTAAATTGCCAAGCATAATCAGGACCACATCGTTTTGACACATGAAACTCAAAAGAAATGAAATAATAATGAATAAACAGACAGTCTGCATTTAAAAGTAGGTTTGTTCAAGTCACTATGAACAATGATTATATTCATAGGAAACAGTTTCATCAGAAAGTGGAAAGTGGATGAAATTTGTTAAAAACCCTTTCTTCAAAATAGCTTAGCTGGTTCTAGCTTATGGAAAAGATTGAGATAATATTTGCTAAAATTTTGATCCCATTAGATGGAGAGGATTTCACATCACTTACACTTGACTAACTCTTGAGAACTGCAACTACCTCTCAGCTGGCTTATTACAATTTTTTTATTAATTAGATTAGCTATGAAAATCCTTAAAAACAGCTAATACCTTAAAATCATGACTCTCTCATATAACTAGGAGAATAGTTGCAATCTATACTCCTATTGAAGTGTCTGTACAGTTAATTTTTTTGCTTTCTTTAGCACAGTATGCATAAAATCTGCAGAAGCATTTATTTGATCTAAATTGTATCATCAGTGCAAGCTATTAGTTTTCTGAAATATAGAATACATGGATTACAAATCAGTCTTTGAAATAATATCCGTTTTACCTTTCATCATTGTACATCTTGCATATTTTTTAATTTTTAGTTCATAATAATTTTGAATACAGTTGTTTTTAATATAGATATAACCTTACGTATTAATATAACTTTGTGAGCTTGTCTAACTGGTTAAGAACAACTTTTCAAGGATAAATTAATTTCTGTTTTGACATGTGGTTGTATACAATTGATAACTATTTTCACAAACTGATCGAGAGATTTTTTTTTTTAAATGTCCCAACAATTTTCATGCAATAGATGATAATATTTTCCATGACTGCAACCTGAATCCTTACATCCTGTGGCTTTTTTTATGGCACTCTGTGGCATAAATACATTAACATAAATCAGATAACCTTTCTGCGGGACTAACCTACTATATACATAGTAAAACCTGAAGTTAACAAGGTCACTGAAGTTCTTAACATTGTGTGAAGCATTGAACAAAATTTTAGGAGGCCTAGCGCACAGGCCTGGTGCATGGAGGCTGGGCAAAGAGGAGGTTACAGACTGATTTAAGGGCAGACTAGAGACATCTGTCAGGAGTCACAAAAATGATGGAACCAAATGCTTCTTCAAAGTGACACCTCACAGAGCAAGGGGAAGTAGACACAAATTGAAATAGGAGAGGTGCAGATGGGATTAGGCAAAGCTTTTCTGCAAGGAGGGTGGTGCTGCAACAGAACAGGTTATGTCAACAGACCAAGGAACGCCTATGCATGGTGTTTTCCATGCTCAACTAGACAAAGCTGTGGCTAACCCAATCTAGTATTGGTGATAGACTTTGGACTTTCTTTGGAATTAGGACTAAATGGTATCTTGAAAACTCTTTCAACCTACATTTCTATGATTATGACTTTCCAAGACTACTTGCCATAGGGAGATGGCCGGACTGCAACCCACTTTGACTAAACCTTCTAATGAGACATTTTTCATTATAGCTTCTGTATTTCAAGGATGATGGAGGACACAGACATAAGAGCTAATTACAGCATATTGAGGAACACTTCCTTGCATCAGGTAAAATTGTAGCTGTAGAACTGTAACAAGACTTTTTCCTTAATGCACAGCAAGACCAGAACAGTCTCCAGAGTCTCACAGAATAAGCTTCAGATACAAATTAGATTAACATGTTTTAAATGCACTTGTTTATGCAGAACAATTGCAAATTAAAACACTTAAATGGACAGAGTTATGGAATTTCAGTAATATTTCCATAAGACTAGGGTAAAACTTGAGTTTACCTACTACCTCACTTTTCTCTCTGAAACCTTAATTATTTCATCTTCTCCTCAAACAAAACATAAATGAGTTCAGAGGAATTTATGAAATTTTACCAAATGAATGTCCATCTGTAGTCAAAGAACCGAAAAATTATACTACTGTATTCTTTCAGTTCTAATGTCCGGTGCTGCACTGCAGTGAAACAGTTAGGAAGATTCTCTATGCCTGCCTCTAAGCTGAATTTTTATATACAACATTTATTATAAGTGAAATTCACCATGCATATTTCTATTCATATGTCCTTGGAAGTGCTTGTTAGCTTGTGAAATTTCAGTGTCATTGTCTGAAGGAAATGGATGTGATTTCTCTTTAAAACACCATGAAGAATATGGTATCTGAATTATCTGCCCGGAACTGCCAGGTGAGGTTTTTGTTTTTTTTTTTTTAAAGGAAGGAAGTCTCTCCAGAATATCCAAATCAACATAATTTTGAAGTAACCTGGCACATTAATTTACAAATATACAGACATGTCCCTGTTGAGACACGTTCATAATGGTTCCACCTGTGAGGCATCTGCTAGCTATCAAGTTATTATGACCAGAAGTTGGAATACATTTTTATGTCTACTGTGTCCATCATTTAAATTAAGCATGTGGATGTAACAATCTAATTCATCAAGAAAATGCACTCTTCTTTAAAGGTATCTATTAAGCTTAATGGGAGAGATGTGCAAAAGGCATAAAACAATATCTGGAGAATGATATTTTTCAAGATTACAGAAATGTTTATAAGAAATACATAAAACTCTCTCTAAATGAATGCTTGGGACTTCATTTGGGACTCCATCCTGCTTTCCATTGTGGACACATAGAATATTCATTTTTTAACAGCTGCTGGACAGAGGTCTAGACAGCTCTCAGTGAAACATGATGAAGTCAAAATAAACACTCTTCTTTAAGAAGACAGTCTCTATTGGTGCCTCATTCTGCCATTGAACAGCACAGGGAGTACTTCAGGGTATTCCTTACCTGCAGCGTTGTAAACTTCCAAGTTCACCTCAAACCAGGACATGTACACATGGCTGCTCAGTCTCAGAAAATGAGGATAAGTCAGAACACAGAAAAACATAGAAGAATCCATAAAGATGAAAGAGAACACTGAACAAGAATAGTCTTGAATTGGTTCTTGGAACAACTGCTGAGATTTTCAGGAACAAGTTATCCTGAAAAAAATAAACAAATAAACAAAGCCCCAAAAGCAAGTTATATTCATAGAAGGAATACATTACAAATAAAACAGTTTGAAAAAAGATGTTTGGGCTACTAAAATGCCAACACTAGACAGATTATACAATAAAATATTATTGTATATTGACGTATCAGAAAAATCTGAATAATTCTTGATTAACATTTAATAAATGGTAGTCAATTCTTCCATAATTAAGTAAAAAAAAAAGTGTATTGTCAGTGTACGAAGCTGCTGCTGATTTTTTTTAACCAATCCCATGCTTAGACTTTGATGAAAAGTCTGGCCTTTTACTTACTCAATCATTATGTCTACACATGGTAATTTTAAAAGAATCCTTGTGTTACAGGAAACTCACAATCTGATATTCTGACTTATGCATGTTTGAGATTGGCAATTCTGTAGCCAGTGTATATTGTAATCCACTCACTATACCTGTCCACCACCCCAAGCCACTTGTACTTGAACAATGCTTTGAGAAGATCCACAAGAATTGTCCAGTGATAGAAATAGCTAGCTGGGAAAATAAAAGGGTATATACACATATTTAAAGTAATATTATTTTTAATTTTCAGAAAAGTAAGTCACAAAAAATTACTGAAAATATACAATTCTAAAAATTGCTTATAATAGTGAGTCAGCTTAAAAAAAAATGTAGTGAAGTACTCTGATACAACATACATATAAAACAACCCCAGAAATCTTACATCAGTTTCCTTTTCTTTAGGAGAGAGTAATTCCTCCAGAGAGAGATGCTTGGGATGTTCATGTTCTGGGAGTTAGGAATTAATCTGAGTAACAAGGTTATCAAACATGGAAGTTTGTGAATGTGAGCTAGCAGATACGTTGCGATGACTTTTGAAAAACAAATGTCATTCATTAGACTGAACTGGTGCATTGGCTTCTTGGTTAAAAGTCTTTAATAACATTTCTTTATGGGATATTGGAATGTACTTAAGGAGATGATTTAAAAATATTAATCCTAGAGAGAAGTTCATATTTACATAATTTCTGTGACTGTCAAAAATATTGGTCAAACATCAATAACAATATATATGTTCTTATATGCAGCAGTGGTAACACTCATTATCTTGTTTTTGAGGTTCTCAATGGCACATAAAACAAATGATCACGCTGTGAAGCCATCTGAGCATCTATGTTTACTGAAATAATTACAGAAAAATTACACAGAAAGTGAAAAAAAGGCTAGTGATCAATAATCAAATGAGTATTAATCTTCCCATGTTCCAATCACTTGAATTGTTTCTACACCAGTCAGTAAATGGAGCTTTGAAATAATTTTTTTACCCTTTAAATTGTAAACAGTAGAGCTTACAAAGACCCTATGTATTAATAAACTAATAAAGGTATGCATTAGTTTATTAATGTTTATCAGCTTATTAGATGGTAGCACCTCTGGGACAGCATGTGTAAGAAAGGGCAAAATGCTGAGGTAAAAAGTGTGAGAAATAGCCCTGCAAGCACCAAGGTGAGAGGAGGAGGTGTTCCAAGCCCCTGAGTGCAGCATCTCCTGCAGCATCTGGAGAGACGACACTGGAGAAGGTATTTTCCTGCAGCCCATGGAATGCCCCACACTAGAGCAGGTGGTCATTCCTTGAAGGCCTGGAGAGGAGCCCACATTGGATGAGTTCTTGAGGAACTGCATCCCCTGGGAAGGACTTACAATGGAGCACGTTTGTCCTGAAGGACTATGGAAGGAAATGTGTGAAGGAGTGGCAGAGGAGTTCACATGAACTGACCACAGTCTCTGTTCCCCACCACCCTGCACTGCCCAGGGCAAAGTGACGAGGGAGAAGAGTCAGGGATGAAGGAGTGAAATTAAGCCTGGGAAAAAGATTAGTGGGTAGGAATTACAGAATCACAGAATCACAGAATCTTAGTGGTTGGAAGGGACCTTTGAGATCATCGAGTCCAACCACATTAAAAAAAAAACAAAAAAAAACACCAACAAC
>VXBJ01005636.1:191237-203528 GCA_013400055.1 Nycticryphes semicollaris
GCTGTCCACTAACACTCCCAGGTCCTTTTCTGCCAGGCAGCTTTCCAGCCACTCTGCCCCAAGCCTGTAGCGCTGCCCGGGGTTGTTGTGACCAAAATGCAGGACCCGGCACTTGGCCTTATTAAACCTCATCCCATTGGCCTTGGCCCATTGATCCAACCTGTCCAGATCCCTCTGTAAAGCCTTCCGACCCTCAAGCAGATCAACGCTCCCACCTAGTTTGGTGTCATCTGCAAACTTACTGAGGGTGCATTCAATCCCCCTGTCCAGATCATCGATAAAGATATTGAACAAGACCGGTCCCAGAACTGAGCCCTGAGGGACACCACTGGTGACTGGCCGCCAACCAGATTTTGCTCCATTAATCACAACTCGCTGGGCACGGCCATCCAGCCAGTTTTTAATCCAGCGGAGGGTACACTTGTCTACGCCGTGATTTTCCAGTTTCTTCAGGAGAATGCTGTTGGGGACCATGTCAAAGGCCTTACCAAAGTCCAGGTAGACAACATCCACAGCCTTCCCCTCATCAAGAAAGCGGGTCACATGGTTATAGAAAGAGATCAAGTTGGTCAGGCAGGACCCCCATTCATAAACCCATGCTGGCTGGCCCTAAGGGGTAGCTGGTTTCAGTTTGGTATTTGTTTCTCAATATTCTACCCTCATCATGTTATCTTTCTGTGTTCTATTCATTCTTGTGTGAGTTACTCTCAATTTTATGATGATATTTTACCACATACAATGTTTTCATTCATACAATGACCCTTTCTTTCAACCAGCTCATTGAATGCCCATCTTGTCCAGAGTTGGATCCTCCACAGAATGGGACATAAGAGCATTTCTTTCCACGTCCCTACAAGGGCTTGGCATGCTGGGGTGGCTTAGACAAATGTCTCAATAGTGGAGATGCTTTACACCTCCCTCTTTCCTCAGTAATGCAGTGTTATTGCAGCCCAGCGTGAGCCCTGGTGCTGCCAAAAAATGCAGTACCAGAAGAGAGGAGATGGGGAGTCGTTAACATCTCTTCCCTCAACTGAGTAAACCCTACAGTAAATTTAAATTTATATTCAGTTCTCAATTGAAAGCTTCTTTTCTCCTCTTCGTTGAGCTACTTTTGACTTTTATGTTGTGTTAACCTCTGTAGCTGTAGTACTTAAGAGTGACAAAGTGTAAAGGAACATGGTTTATGTGAAATATGGTGCATAAAATTGTTATGGTTGTCTAGTCAATATACACAAAAAATACTGCTGTCTCACACACAAGAAACTTGTTTAAATTAGTTGATCACTGATTTAATATTTCACTGTTGGAGTCATTTTACATGTCAAAAGACAGGACTGCTTAAAAATATAAAAGCAGCTTACCTATATAATTTAAACACATAGCAACAAGAAATGGGTCATCTGTTTTGAGCTTGTGCCACACATCAGATGTCCTAAGAGCACAAAGGTGTAACTAAAAGTCTCATTAACTGAAACTAAGAGCAAGAAATAAGATTAATGCACTGAACAGATCTAAGGTTCCACAGAGCCATCACCGCAGAAAATCAAAACCCAGATCAGCAGCAGCGTTTCTTAAGTGCAACAACGATATTTACAATTGATTACAGTGAAAACTGTGACAAATCAGAGAAACAAGAAAAAAGCCAGGTTGCAACTTGCAAAACAGACACTGAACTCCAAGACAGCCACTTGCTTATTTTTTTCCTTTAGGGAAAGAACTCAAACCTTTTAAAATATTTGTTTCCTTCAAGGGTATGGGAAAAGGAAGACACGATTAAAAAAGCCAGAAAGGAAAGCATAAAGATTTTAGAGCAGAGAGAACTAGTAGCAATGCAGTAGCAAAACTGACTTCTATATTAACGGAGCTTACTGAAATCTTGTCTTTAATGAACTTTGTGAATGCCTCCTGAAAAAATGAAAGCCTTAAAAATCAAATTGGTAGAACTTCAAGATACAAACAGGAAACAGAACGGTGATAATACATTGATAGAGTCACAAAGAAGTTGCTGCTTAAAATCAGGAAATCCCGATGACAAGGGGCGGCAACATTAGTTCAGTAAAGATAATTTTCTTCAGTGTTTCATATTTCAATCATAAAATTCTGATTAGACTGAAGAAAGAAAACTAAAATTGACACAGACATATAACAGATACAGAGCTTAAATAACTTACTCTCAGAAACTGCAAAAAATCCAAAGTATCCATTCATTTTCAAAATTTCCTTCCTAGAGGGAACGTAAAAGCACAAGAAGATTATATCTAGCCAGACTCTGGTATATTTGAAGACATTTTACAATAAACTAGTACTGCATTTATGACCAACAAAATGAATGTGAGGGAATATTCCTTAAACTGCTACTATCCTCAGAAATAGATGAACTTGCTATCTACCTTGCTTCCTTACTACTTGGTGAATTACAAGAAAAATAATCTCTGTTTTTATCCTCTTCTGCAAAAATTTGCAAATCTTGAGGATTCCAATCTGCATTCATATGTTACAGATGGAAGAAAGATTTCTTTTTCCAATATTTTCTGATTGATAATACAATCTTTTCCTTTAATAAAAAAGGAAATAAAAAGCCCCAGTTCCTTCTTTCTTGACATCAACATAGGAATGCATAAAACAATATACTTTTGCTTTTTTTCTCTTTTTGTCCATTTGCCTTCCTGCATTACTCCCATTCCTCCTTCTTTCTCAGATGTCCATCCTATACCCACTGGCTGATTGGAGGCCACTGGGTAATGTAAAATGAGGGATAATCAAGATTACCTTACGATAACTGGATGAAACATTATCTTTCATGAAAAGGGCACCATGAACAGGAAAATAAGGTAATTCTTAAAAGATTTCTGAAATACCTTAATTGTCAATAACTCTCCCCCACACCATCACCCTTCACCCCCCTCACACAATTAACTTGACTATATATTATAGTTTCCTATCTTCCATAAACCCCAGTGTTCTCCTGAGGACTAACTCTGACTTACAATAGTTTTCAACTTTTTATCACTCTCTTCCTTGGCTTATTTTATCTGAGTTTACTACCACTTTTCTGTAATGTATCATTCCATCTGCTCGTTCTGGAACAGATTGAGACTGGAACGTTTTTGAAGCAAAAATCAAAATTAAAAAGATATTTTGTATGTGATGTGGGCTACCTGCAGATTGTAGACTGGAGCACTGGGGATTTTTTGTGCGCGTGTGCATATGTCTGTGAACTCAGAGTGGCATGTCCGGCCACTAGGACTATGCATAAGGAGGCAGGATGCAATCCTCTGGGAACAGAAGATTTTACTTTTACTTGAAATTCCCACATACATGCAAATATTGAACAAATGGCAAATAGTAGGAATGGTGAGCTATTCTATAGCAGAGCTATGACTCTGTTTGCTATGCAAAATTTTACCAGTACCATTAACTTACTCATTAATTTTACTACATATTATTATTTTTCGCTTTATGCTAAACAAAAACGGTATACTCTCTCTTTGTGATGTATCAACTAAGCTGCAGCAATACCTTACCTTTAGGATTCCTCCCAGATATTTGAGCTGCTTTAGCAGCGTGATACACCTCATTCAAGGTGAGGCTTGACGAGGTCCTGGGCAGCCTGGTCTAGTTGGGAGGGTCAGACTAGATGACCTTTGAAGGTCCCTTCTGGCCCAGATGATTCTATGATTCTGTGATTGCCATATCCTCATGGCTTAACTCAACAATAGGAAAATTGTCAAAGTGTAGTTGTGAGTTGTTACACACACCCTCTACTTTTGTCCTAGAAATTGATCTGGTAGAGAGAAATCTATGATCTTTCATCCAGGGCTCTACATAAGAATCAAGCATTCTCCTTTAAAATCACCATCATCTTCAAGCCTTCAGGTTTATGCAGAAGATCCAGAGACCCAGCCTGCTAGTACTCAGTGAAACAATGGGAACAGCACTCTGTTTTATAGTCTGTTGTGACTATCATGTAATTTCAAAATCTAAAAGACTATTGAAGTTCTGATTCTTTCTCCCTGAGAATCTATCCTCATAAATTTTTTCTTATTTGAAAATACATAACATGTGTTCATCACCCAAATAAAATTTCATGTGTATTTTCCTGTTTGAATGGTCTGCTAGTAAGGCATTAAACTTTATTTTCCATGGTAACATCATCTACCTCTTTTTTTTGAAAGAAAGTATGTCTACATTACATTGCAAGCTCAGATGCAGTTGAACACAGTGGTGGCAACTGCCCACACTTGAAGCCAGTTGGAAGCCAGTCACTTCCAAATCAGAAACAAAGTAGATAAACTAGATAATGTCAAATCTGAGCTAATAAGCTGCAATGAGAAACAATGTGCATTAGCTAAGGTTCATTGTTTGACTCAATCAGCTTCCAGGCAGGTTAGCAAACTGGCAGGGCAAATTCACATCTGCCCGCAAAACATTGTATAGACATATCTTTCATTAGAGCAGATAATAGAGGTCCTATTAGGAGTAACTAGATTAGACATGAGATCCTATTCCCCACTGTGGCTGTTCCTTTACACAGAGCCTGATCCAGTGGGAATTCAGCCAGCACTGAATCCTGTTGGCTTCAGCTGACATTTTCTAGTTCATTAAGCTTGTCTTGCTGTTTTTCTCTCCTACAATACATTCCTATTCAACACATTCAATGGGATGTGTCATGTAGTACTGTAATTTCTGTTTGAAAACCTAAACATGAGGGATTTTTTATAAACTTTCCATTTTTGGAAATGGGCTTCTGTAACAAAGTATAATTTATTTGGCATTGGTTATGAATTTTAAATCAGCACATGTGTTCATCAATCAAAAAATTGCATAATACATAAGTGACATTTCACTTATTTTTTTAACATTATGGAATCAGTGTTGTCATTTCGTAAAGCCTAGGTCAAGTTCGTACATTTCTAAAGCTTCCAACTTGTTTAAGCAGGTGTGCTCCTGTCTCTGTTGGGTAGTTTGGCAAACTACTTCCTCACATTTCTAAATTTGCAACAGATGTCCTAGCTTTGAAGCATATGGATTATATAGTCTATAAACTGCATCAAATACAATTATCAGGACATGGCAAATTTATGAACCGACTTGCTGAAATTTTGACTATTTCTTCTCTGCTGTTGGACATTCTGCTGCATTCAGATTATGAGAGATTTATACAACAATACCACTGCTGTGCTGTTGCTTTTTTCATAGGTATAGGTAGACATTTGCTAAAAATTCTAAGAATGGCAATGTACCAGAATACATTAGAACCCAAATTTATTTTCATGTGAGCTGATTGGGTGATTCTGGTAAAACAAAACTACATCTTTCCTTCCTCCCTCTACTTGAACTGACTTGGAAATTACCTTGTCTCAGTAAATAGGAAAATGCCAGATTTTGTTTCCACTTTACTTTTACTTATGGCGTAAATGCTTTATGTCTTGGTACTGCCATCATCTAACTAAGACTGGATGAAATATGCCAGAACATCACAGGCAGTTCATGCAGTATTTGCTTCCCAGATTTTCAGATGCAGAAGGTTTGAACGATCAAGCTGGGTCCTGGAAGCTATTCAGACTTTCTGTTTTTTGCTTGTTTGTTTGGGGGGTTTTTTTGTGTTTGTTTCTTTTTTTTTTTTAGTTTAAAACAAATTGCAAAAGATTTTGAGATTTACCCACCGCTAGTTTAATCCACAATTAGTTTTGCCGTGTTGTTTTGTGTGCATTGTGACTACATAAAACATTCCAGACCCAGTTTGAATGATGAATTTTAAATATTCCATAAAAGTGTATGGCAATAAAAGCTATATAACCAGGTTCTGGTATTTGCCTTCACAAAGACTAGTCAGCTATAGAATTAACATCTGTATTTGCAGCCTTTAAGCATGAGTGCAACATATATAATTCTAACCATATTATATTATACATAATATATGCTTTAATCCATACTTACAATATTTGGATTTCCTTTACATTCAAACTGCTAAATAAAGTTTTCAATATAACTTTAGAATGCAACCTTAGTGCACATTAATCCTCCCAAAAACCTAACCTTCCACTTCTTACTCACTATTAAATAAATATTTATTGATAAGTACTAAATTAAAATATACTATCTAACAGTAATAATTTATTAAATGTGTTTCTTCCATCTCATTCAGTAAGCATAGCAGATCTGGCTATACCTCTATTTCATAAAATGTCAATTTTTCACTGTCAAAATTCAATTTACTGGTAAAAGGACAAAACATTTAGAAACAAGCTAGTCTTATCTTTTCTTACAATAGTGCTCCCAACTTAATAATTGGATTTTATCATTGCTTATCACTGTGTGAGGGAAGAAAAACTACTATGACAAAAAAGAAAATAAAAAATAGTATATACTTCAGGATAGAACATTATCACACATATTTTGACTTCCAATCAAGTTATCTGAATTACTGATTGTTTAGCAAATGCTGAATGACATTCAAATGCATTTAATCACTGGGAGCAGTGACACACTCCATATAGCTTACCTTGAAGCTCATAGGAAAAAATATGTTACTGCCAGAGTACCTCTGGTACAGAAAGACAGGAAGAAGTTTAGTGGAATTCCTCTTCCCCTTTGCAGTTTTTCCCTAGGCTCCAGGGATGTTGGTTTTGGCTGGCTGAGTGACTGTGACCGTTGCCCAGGACAGTTCAAGAGCATCTCACTGCTCCCACCCTGAATGCCAGATGCACCTCTTGAGTCTGGCAGCAATTTTTTCCCACACCTGATGTTGATTTTGCTCATAAGAGATGGTGGTGCACAACAAAGTTCATCTCTCCAGCTTCTGAGAGATGACAAATGAAGCTGGCAATACTCATATCACACATAACATCTGCTTTATGAACTGCTGAATTTCCTATTTCTCATTCAGTATTTAGGTGATGTCTGATTATGAGGGGAGACCTAAGAATTAAGGCTAAATCACATTTTGTTAGCTGGTCATCACTCTGCCCACAAGCCCCATCTACAGTGAATTCACTTTTCTGTAAAATAAGTATAATTTGTGTTGAAGAAGTGATATGGCATAGTATTTGTGAGCATCTTAAAATTTAAAAGATTTTTTATTTTGTTAACAACAGCAAGTCATTGCCACCTTTCACATATAGAGAAAGACATAGTCAGAAATGGACCTGTCTCGGGGCGTAAGACATAATCCTTAGTATATCTCATATCTAAAAGACTGACAGCTCCATTTGAGATCATCAGTGATCATAAATTAATTACTCTTTTTTCCAAAATGATTTGATGTCTGTCCCAATCCAGACACTTTTTTTCCTACAAGTATGATTTCATTGAATTTATCTGCTTTACCCTGAATGAAGGTTAGACCTAAGACATGTTCCAGAAACAATGTCAATGTTGGAAAAATCTTTCCAGTACCAAACAGAATGGTCTCCTTGAATTTTGTAAGAGTACTAATAGTAAGAGACTACAAAACTATATTAACCCAGGCTGTGTCATACAATCAGAGGTTCAAAGAAATTATTTGATGCATAAGAATCCCTATTTACTCTAAAATGGTACCCTTAAGTGTGCAATTCAAAGACTAGAACAAATCAATTAAGATATTTAAAATCTACTTCAAGCTTAAAAAAGAAATTCTTGTGTATTTTCTGTAAGGTTGGGGATATTTGAACTGTTAGTTATTATTGATTTATTTGGAGAATTAAGTAGGTGGGAATTTTAATTTACTGACACGTTGTTATACCCTGTGAAAATTACATTCTAAAGTTTTTATATACACATATATGTAGAATAAAAGTGTTTCTAGGTACAGAAGAACAGTACAACATTCTTTGGGGACTCAGAAGAAAAAAACACAAAATCCAAGTAAACACAACAGAGCTGCCCAAGAGAGAAATATTCCTACTGACCTGAATAAGATTCTGGGTCTTATTCAGGTCTTATTCAGGTGCCTCAGAGAAACAAAGATACAGACCACAGTGACACTTGTTACAGTAGAGAAATTGGTTTGTCTACCGGTAACATTAAGATATCTGCAAAGCAATGATGTAGCACTCTCTGCAGTGTAGTTCACTGCTTCTATACAGGAAGAAAGCAGTGACTTGTGCAAACCACAACTGCTGGGGACCAGAGTGTGTATGGCCTCTGTGTGTATGCACACTGAAAGCATATGGAGATGCCTGCTAAATAAGTGGTAAGCCTCCTGCTGAATTCATCATTGCAGGTTTAGAACCACATAGCAGAAATAAAATAACTTCCCAACAGTTTGTCTACAAGTCCTCCATGAAATGTCTGATACAGAAGCCAACCTCCTTCCTTCCTCAGACACTAAGGGGAACCCAAAAGAAATTGCATCTGTGATTTCCTGAACTGTCCCTGCAATGCTGTGGTGGCAAAGTAACAAATACAACTTGTCCTTTATTGTAGACATCCAGAGCAGCAACAATCCAAGAAATCAATTGTATTTGGGAATAGATACCTGAAAAGATGAAGCTTTGTGTTAGCTCCCACTTTTCAGAACCAGCCCATCCTAAACTGGCGGCTGTAGCAACACAGATTTCAAAAAAACAACTGCAAAGCAACTTCAAATGGGAGTTGTGCCAACCTGAATTGACTGGAACTGACTGGAGAAGATACAGTTAACAGGCAAGGTGTTTTCAGAATGGAATTAGTTATCTCCAATTTAATAGTGATGAGCTCAAAATCAACTCTTCATAAAAGCAAAACATCCATCAACCAACAAACCTCAAATCATGAAACTCATTAACATAGCAAAACCACTGACAATATTGTTGAAGCTTGCTTTTCAAAATCTGTCAAGGCAACAGCAATTTATTTTATTACAAGACAAAGAAGGAATTTTAGGAAGAGTATTCACAAATCCCTACAGACATTTCCATTATCTGTCACATATCTGGCAAAGCAGAAAATCTAGCAAGTGAATAATATCCACTATTATGGGATGATTAGGTGGATTCTGTTGTTACAATTCTTAAAAGTGTGCTTTAACAAAGAGCTTGAAATACTACGAAGTTTGCATTTATTACAGGCTAAGAGCTAAAAAATGAACAGCCACTGAATTTGTCTTGGTTTGTTGAACTTTTATTTTGTATATATAGAATATTTTGTACCTTGACAGATTGTTAGAGGACAGTCTGTAAAGTGCGTTGAAAATGAGAACAAATGCAGTATATTTGGTAAACTAGAAGTAAGAATCAAATGAAAGTTAAAATGGTCAGTGACATGTTAGGAGAACCAATAGCCATAACAGGGATGGTATAACAACACACGCCAGTGTTTCCAGTGCATTTTGAAATCTTTGAAATCTTAGAAAGTTTTCTCATTAGATTCTAATCAGCTACCGCTGTAAATATCAGTGATTCTATCTTGTTCAAATTGCAGAGTAATTCAATGTAAGAATGCAAATATTTTTGATAGGTAAATAAAATCATTGCATTATTGTTCTTTGAAAATACTAAACTTGTTTTCCTTTCCTATATTGTTAAAGCTCTACAAAATTACTTCAGCAAAAAAGGAATTTAATATAAAAGAGGCTGTTAGTTTCCTACCACTTACAAACAAGAATAAGTTTCTCTGCGATTTCTAGTGGAATGGCAAAACTTCTTATATGCTTATATGCTTCACAATTGAGAGTAAACAAAGACACTAAAATGTTAATTTAAAAAATCAAATTTTCAAATGAGTACTTGGACAAATGAACTACAAATACATAATAATTATTCCAAAACAAAAACTCAGAAAGAGTCATCATTCTTTTTGCAAAATAAAACTTGTGGCAGTCATAAGGGAAGAGTAAACATCAAAACTACACCATGAAATATATTTATGTAATGAAAATATTGAGAATGACAAAATAATTTTGATAATTTCAAACATCTGACTTGAAAGATCAGGCTGCTGTGTCACTGTCCCATGAAACAAGCACTTTTTCTTTCATCAGATTTATTCAAAACATGATAGTAGCACTTTTCTTGGTAGTTCATCGAAGAATTGTTCATGCTTTAGAGATTGATCAAATCTCTATGAGAAATGTCATATAAAAGTAAAAATGTAAATAAAATGCAAATATTGGATTCAACACATTTTTCAATGTCAATCAAAAATGGCTCCTGTAAATCAATGTGAGATGCTAACACAGGCATAATTACTATCATTCCTATGGTGCATCAGCTGCTGCTGTTTCAAGTTCTCTGGGACCATTTACTCTATGAAAGTATAAAGGCATTTTTGGTTTAGACATATCTTTTAACTAACAATTGATGGAAAATTTGAAAACAAATAGAAGCCACTTCTAGTCATATAACTTATCAATATTCCTACTCAGCACAAAATATCTCAGTGCATTTTAACCATTACTGTGAAATTTCATGACAAGTTAGGACAGTATGAAAGTAGAGAAAACATGTTCTTTAAATGGTATCTAATTTATAAGAATATTACCAGATACTCTTAAAGCAATATAACCTCCTATTTAAAGATACTGTCTTTCTATCGAGGCTGTTGTTGTCATTAGTTCGTAATGTACATTGAGTTTAGTACTAATGACTTTTTGAAAAACAGAGAACAGGAAGTACACATTGTGCCAGAGGCACAGAATTTCTCACAGTATCTTACGTTTTTCTAAGATATATTTGCTAATACTGAAGATTTCAAAGTTCTTTTCAGTTAGTGATGTGGCAAGAATGATACACTTAGAGAATTATTAAAGCAATAATAAGACTTAATCTCTCATAACCTCCAAAGATAAATTAAAGTCTATTTACAAATAATTTGAGTTTCAGAAGTTTAAGAAAGGATGTACGTGAACATTATTCACCAAACTCTCAGTTTATGTCACCTGTTTCAATCCTTGCATGTATGTTTGCAGAGGCTAAAAAACACCTGAAAAACAAAACATAGATTACAAATTTACAGTATGTAAGATGTCTTTCTTCTATAAATGTATACATATACTAAAATAACTTGTTGATTCACTCTTGATGAGAAAACATAATATTTCTTATAGATTCAATTCCAGTGCAACACAGTCTTTATGTAGATAAACATTTTAGTAGTGTCTTGCAAACAGATGACACTAATAGGCTTGCATGTATCCATCTACCAAATACTGAAGTTGCATTCCCAAATAGTTGGCCTTAGTAACTTTTACTGCCTTTAGGTTGAGATTTGACTGTAGCAGCAGGAACAACAGTAGATCTTCAAAACGTAATCATATTTTTTCAGTGGTGTACATCACCTTTTAACTTTTATTTGATTTTCCTCTGGCACCCACAGCTCAAAAAATGTTATCTTCTTGTTCAGTTTTGTCAAGACCACAAACCTGGTAATAAGTGCTGTAGCTGAGATTCTCACCAAATAAACAAACCTTTGAACTGTGCTCTAGCTGCTCAGGTGAATTAAGTGTCCTCTCCTGCATTAGAAAAGCCAGTTCAGAAACTGGAATAGCTGAAAGAATCTGAGTGACTCAAAGGAGAAAAAGAAAATCCCGATCTGTGAATTGTAACAGAATATACATTTATCACATCTTTTGCTGCACAATACAAAAGAGAAAGCTTTCCTTTCTGCTAGGAGAGGAAAGGGGCTTTTCTTGATAGCTTCTAGCTGCGGGTGGGAATTTGTTTGTTTGTTTTTATTTTGAAGAAGAAACAAATGATCCTATATTAACACAATTATATTGTCTTCAAAATGTTTCATTTCTTCTTGGATAATGTCCAAAATCCATTAATTACCTGCCTTTTTCTCATTAGCGTACAGGAATAAAAGATAAATTAATAATGTAAAGAGACAGATAAGACTAACAAATGCAAGTAATATTCTATTAACTAAGTTTTTGGACAGATGCTATAAAATTAAAATTAAAATGAATATGACTTTCAAGAAATAAATCTTTTTTTCATACTGAATCACCTAAAACCCCAATAATTTTTAGAAACTTTGGCCTTCAAAGTGAATTGAATAAATCAAGACGTACCATATGGAATTAATTTGGCTTGTTTTTCTACTCAGAGAATGCTTCAGAAAAGGTTTCTCTTTAATTGAAGTTTCTTTNGTACTTAAGAGCAGTTCAATATTAATATTCATTATTCAATAAATTTTAATTTAAAATACTGAACAATTTGGTAAAATTATTTGAAAAGCATTGAATACTCTATTTTCACTGACAAGGTGAATTCTCTGTCTAGGTACTGGCCTATAAAAAGGTTTTGAATTTAAAATTATCTGAAGAAAAAGACTAGAGAAGCACCAAGACTGACATACCCTTTCCTCTTTAAGTCATGCAGGAATTAG
>VXBJ01005636.1:203933-221381 GCA_013400055.1 Nycticryphes semicollaris
AACCCTAAAATAGTGGAACCTACTGTGCTTTACTGTATGAAGTGGATTTCAAGTTCCATTTGTTGCCATCAATAAAAGTTCAGAAATACCAAAGTAAATCCCAATAAGGACTATATTAGAAATATATTTTCCTGAAGAATTCTTCACATACTTTCTACATACTGTAAAAAGAAAACCGCCAAAACCCTCATAAATTCAAACATACTCAAAGGCAAGTTCCTGCCTTGAACCTCAGACTCAGGTACGCTTAATTAGATTCCTGTTGTCTAGATTTTGTTGTTATTACTTTTTGGGTTTTTTTGCAGTGGGAAATTAAAACATATAACCAAAGATGACAAAATATTAATACTAATATGAAGGGGAAATTGCAGCTGAAATTTTATCACTGAAAGCTGAACATTTAGATTAAAGAAAGTATTTGTAAATACATGTAAAATTCTTTATATTAGCTACTTTTTGGGCTAACACCAGGAACACTGGAGACTACAATGGTCGTTGAAAATCATGATGCAGATGCTATCAAATTTTCAATCCACATGTAATAAATATAAAAGAAATACTACTACCTAAAATAGCATGTATTGGGTCCCTTAATAAAAACATAAAACCGTAACTAGGCAGTGATTAATAATTTGCTGGTTTGTCAATGATACCAAGCTGTGTGGAGTGGTTGACACACTGTAGGGAAGGGATACCATTCAGAAGGACCTGGACAGACTTGAGAGGTGGGTATGTGCAAATCTCATGAAGTTTAACAAGGCCAAGTGCAGGGTCCTGTATGTGGGTCAAGGCAATTCTGTGGCTTGAAAGCAGCCCTGAAGAGAACAGCTTGGGGGTATTGGTGGATGAGAAGCTCTTACAGCCCAGAAAGGCAACCATATCCTGGGCTGCACCAAAGGGAGTGTGACCTGCAGGGCGAGGGATGTGATTTCTGCTCCTTTACTCTGTTCTTGTGAGAACCCCCCTAGAGTACCAAGTCCAAATCTATAAAGGCATGGATTTGTTGGGAGTGTGTCCAGAGGAGGGCCATTAGGGTGATGATGAGGGCTGGAACATCGACCTTATAAGGACAGGCTGAGAGGGTTGGGTTATTCAGCCTGGAGAAGAGAAGACTACTTATACAGAAGAGAAGACACTCCTTATAGTGGCCTTCTAGAATCTGAAGGGGTCCTACAAGAAAGCTGGAGAGGGATTTTATACAAGGCCATATAGTGATAGGATGAGGGGTAATGGCTTCAAACTGGAAGACAATAGCTTTAGATTAGATATTATTTTTCATTATGAGGGTGGTAAGGCACAAGAGCAGATTGCCCATTGAAATTGTGGAGGCCCCAATCCTGGAAATGTTCAAGGCCAGGTTCAACAGGGCTTTAAGCAACTTCATCTAGTGGGAGATGTCCCTGCCCATGGAATGAGGCTTGGAACTCAATGATCTTTAAGGTCCCTTCCAACAAAAACCATTCTATGATTCTATTTCTGTAAGTTCCCTTCCAGGAATGTCTGACCATGGAATGAGGAAATTGATAACTATCTTTTATGCCCTTTGTGATAATAAATAAATCAAGGGTCACCCTAGTGTTTAAGTCAAAGAACTCATATATACCTTTTCCAATTCCTGTAAGGGATGTACACAACATATCACATTTTCTTAGCACTTCTAAGGCAATTAAGAAATCAGTTATTATATCAAAAACTCTTCTGCTGTAGAGGTAATCTCACAGCTGCAACAAACTTCCAAAAGGAATTCAAAGCAATCACACATAAGGGAAGCTTTGTGTAACTCCTTTCCATTTTTAAAAATAGATCTGAAGTCCTGTGCTTTCTATGTCCCAGTATTGGGGCCAAGAAAAAAGCAGAGTCTTAGTAATATCAGAGTACTGTATGTCTTTTTCCTTCTCTGTCTTATCTTTTTTATCTCTAACTGTTTGAGGAGTGAAGAAAGAAAATCATAAGAGCAAGAAATAGTTCTTATGCAGCTTTTGAAAAATATATCCTTTAAAGCCCAGTGACGAATACATGATTTGTACCCACAGTTATAAGATATGTTCTTATTTTTACTGTATTTTTTCACCCCTTCCATTTAGATGTGACAGCAATTGATTATAAAATTACAGTTGTAGGACAAATTTTAAAGTATGTATGTCTATAAGATTAGTGCCTATTTCAATTTGATATAGACATTGTTGTATACCCAGTAAAGTATTAAAAATCAGCTGATCATACTTGCTCTTCTACACCTCCAAAACAAACCACATCTCCACATCCATAACTACCCTATTAATTTCAAGTCTTACTACAGACTGGAAAGGATCTTCTCTCAAAAAGGGTGAGCTGTTCTCAGTAGCAAGAGCAATTGTGGTTAGTAGCCATACCCCATTCAAGAGATTCAGAGGACTCTGGTGTCTGAGAGATAGTAAGACCACTTTATCTTCAACGGTGAGTATTGTCTTTTATGGTAAGGAAAAAGCAAAGTCAGGAAAGAAGTAAAAATTTTCCTTATTTCTCACACACAAAAAAAATAATTGCTAATTCTCTATTCAGAGATAAACCAGACAAATCAATAAAATTAGATATTAAAGTCAGCACTTGATATCTCTCTGATGGTATTTCCTAAATATTTTCATAAGGTAAGGGAATTTATCTTGCACATGGTGCTATTCTGCTTATATCTTAATAGCAGTGTACCATAAATAGAACTAACTCTAAGTGAAAATCCACTTAGTGCAAAGGAACATAAGCATGACATGCCCAGTGTCAACAGGGAGGCTCAGGTCTAAACGTGGATCCTGACTCTTCAGTGCTCAGTGTTGTGAGCCCATGTGAGCATGCTGAATTCGTTACAAGTACCCATATAGGGTTGGCTAGCCCAAAGGAAAACTCATAGTCCAGGTGTGGCAGAGAGGGGAGAGCGACTTGCTTGAACAGCTATGATTTCTGAAGGGACTTGATAAGAGGGACAGAGTGCCTCTTGCTCATAGTTCAAGGCAGTGATCTCACTCTACTTCATATCAAAAGCAGACTCTGCATGAGGTCAACCGTGCTGGGGGAAGCATGAGTGCCAGGAGATTAGGAATAAAACTGTGTGCAATAGTGGGGACAAGAGGTCATCAAGGCATGCTGCTTAAGTGAAGCATGGATACAATTAAAGCAAATACTTGAGCTACAGCAGATACTTCATTTAAATATATAAATGTTTCAGGCCCAAACTGAGGTACAGATGGCAAAGAGTGCATAGTCATACTCCCCATGCTACAGAGGTCAGAACAGATGCCCATAAAATTTATCTCTGTGACTGACTTGGAATTGCTTAGGCTATTTTCCACATGAAGAAAATGGAACAGCAACCTACTTACTTGGTTTTAATTCTCTTGCAGAAGAGGGACCTGCTCTACTTTTCCGCTAGCAAGGAAAGAAAATATCTACAGAAAAATTCTTGCTTTATATGTTTTTATTCCAGCTGAAAATTCTTGCTTCCTTAGCATCTGGAAAAGAGACATACCTGTATAATCTGTTTCCTGCATTTTGAAGAATTACTGCAAATGAACATTGTTTTCTATTTCTTCCAGACAAGTATCATTCTACCACTACTTTTTATTTTCATTTTTACTGCTACTACTTTATGTTTTGATGCTACAAATATTGCTCCTTTCTTTCTTCAAGTTAAATGATTTTTTAGCAGCACAGGTTTCCTAGACACAAGCATCTGAGGAGAAACTGAGGAGATAATTTGTAATCCTTGCCTATTTCTATACTGTCAGCCCAAAGGCCTTACTTTCTAAATTCTTCTTTTTTAATCTGCACTTAAGGTAGTATCTTCTAAGCAACACAACTAGATTCTTCTGTGCTTCTATAAAGATGCCTTGCGTGCTAGGTTTTATTCAGATTATGTGGAATATACATGCATTTGTCTCTCAGTTTTACAAATGTCATATGACTTCACTTTGGGCTGCTGCTATGTAGAATGGCACTTACTGAATCAGGGAAGGTGGCAATTGTTCTTACATTGGAAATCTGAAATGTCATCCAATATTCTAGCAAAGTATCAGTAGGCTGACGGCCTGACTGGTTCTTTGGAGCCACAGCATCTAGTTAGGCAGTGCCAGTAGATCTGTTTTTATTTAATTGAGCAATTGACTTAAGTCCCCAAAATCCAGGTTTCCAGTACTATCGTTTTTCTTGAAATATCATAGCTGTTGAAGGTTTTATAAGCCACATTTTTAGCATTACATAGACGTTTAACTAAGTGAAATACCCTCTATATCTGTCTTTAAGGTGTCAGTATATGCTTTACCTGGAATTGTTAAAAAAGAATGGATTAAATTTCTACAGCTNCCTGCTCCTTCAAGACCTCTTTGCATATTTTAAAATAATCTTCATGTGAGACACTCCCCAGAGTAAACACACAATAGTCTTTTGGATATGTACCAGGAACTACAGTGGCTCTTATCCCTGTGATTACCCTAACTCATATCTGAGAGAGTTGCTCTCTGCCTGTGATTCCCAATGAATTCTTATCCCAGTGAATCCCTAGGTATTTGCTGCCATGTAAAACAGTGTCAGTAATAGAAATCAAGTGTGCCTACAGCTGTCTCATCTTTACTCCAGTGACTACAGAGCTCTCCCAAGAGACAAGAGGGATTTACTGAGATTTACCATACTGCTGGAAAGGGCTACATAGAGTGTGTTATTGAGTAGAATAGGACTTTGTTCTGTCTTAAAATAAAGTCTGATTGTTCTCCAGTTTTTCAGAAAAAGAACAAATTTCTGATCCCTGAATGGTTCAGACCTCTGCATACCAAAGAGACTTTGCTCCCTACTTATAGTACTTAGCTGTTAGCAAGAAAGAGGATTTGAGGAACACCTCTATCCTCAACACTCCTGGGCTAACTTAGATTGAACTATCCTGAAAGTGTAGGCAATTGACCAGAGAGGTTTACCTGAGGAGGGCCAAGGAACGTGATGGACAGATACCCATAATACCTGACAGGGATACAAGTCAGCTAAGAGAGGAATCATTTTGGAAATCCTGTTTTCTGTGTCTATCTGACACTGAATTTATCTTCCATATTGGCAGAGTTGCATAAGAAAGTATTCACAACCCTATTCAGCCTAAATTCAACTGAAACTGATGCCAAAAGTTTCTTACTATTTTTCAGACCTGAATTAAATTCTATATACTATTTTCTTTAAATATTTAAGAGTTTCTGTAAATAATGACTCCGGGAATAGATATGTTACTTTTATGTCTGATAGATGATGGAATGACAGACCCACTGGTGTAGGAGTATTGCAACTCCATATTCTCTTATCCCCTGGAAAAATTGATTTTTATTAAAAACCTGGATAAGGGCAATGTCAGTGCTAGCCTGTAGCTGGACAAATTTTACGGAATATAAAACATAAAGCCTCACTATCAAGAAGTAGCCTGTATGTGTGCCAGGGCTAACATCTCCTTTCCTGTACTGCAGAATTCCCACATTGTTTCCTGATCTATCTATTCCATCTATTTTTCCCATGAAAAACAATTAGTGATATCATACACTTTATCACCAGCAACCAATTGGTCAGTTTCAAAACTGCCTCTTAAAAGGTCACCAGGGTCAAAAAAAAAAAACAAAACAAAAAAACAAAACCAAACAAAAAACTCTCTTGCAATTACTTTGCCAAGTTTCAAGAAGGCATGTTTATGCTTACTCTAAACTTCATGTTTATGCTTAGTCTAATCTTCTATATTTAATTCAACAGCAAACACAAAAAACTAGAAATAAAATATTGTGGTATTATGAAAGTATATCTAATTTATCATACAAAATGAAACACCTAGTGTGCAGAAAAGTGGTGAATATTCAAATGATATAGAAAGGTTTGAAAATGGCTGGCAGAATTGTACTTCCTGACATTCCATACATTTTTATTTGAGGACTACAACAGGCTGCACTACAACATAATCCTAATTTTTATATAGGTTTTTGGTATTCTTCCTATTGGTTGACTAACCCTAGAAATGAACTTATTGTTTATTTGCCAGGTACACAAAGAAACGTAGGAATTCTTTCAGTAATGGCATTGCAGTTCTATGTTTCCACTGGAGCACAAAAGTTACCACTGTCCAGTATAGAAGTAGTTCAATAAGGGGCTAATCAATTAATGGCTAAAAATATAAGAATTGATTATTATATTAAATATAAAAAATTATGTTAGGGTTCCAAACAAAACGGAATTTAATTAACTTCATGACAATCTAGGTCTACTACTTAAACTGTTATAAATTGTGTATCTTTGCAGCTAATAGTAAACATTGTGTGTTTTCCCCTAACACTGATTTTGCTTCTGCCATTATGTGAACTACTGTATCTTCAAAAATCCAATTCATTATCTTCACTAAAGCTTGAAATCAGTAAAGCTATTAAGAGCATACCTAAAGTTCAAAATGTGTTATTTCTAAGAACACATTTTTGGCATCTGATAAATAACACTGTTGAACAAAGTTTTTGCTTTGTTCTATATGAGTGCTGATACACTGTCCCACTGTTTTCATTTTCAGGATTTTAATCTAAATATCACTTTGAAGAAATGTGAGCTTTTCCTTGAGACACCTTACACTGGATTACTGCAAGTGTTCTTCATTGTAATATAATGTCCTCGGTGAGAGAGAAGAACAAACACATCAGTTTTTTGAAATCGTGTCTCAGCTGGCAACTAATAAGTCTTCTTTGAAAATGGAACAAAGTGCTACAAAGATAGGTCTATTCACAGACAGATAAAAGGAATATTCTTTTTCTCCAAGAAAGCAAAGTGAACTACAACTCCAGTAAGACAATTTTGTTCTGAAGTGAAACAGTCTCAGTCCTCTACATGAAGACAGGTTCAAATTGCCACGTAAAAATTGTTTGCTTTCTCTTTGATTATTAAGGAAGAATCAAATTAGAAATGGTGTTCAGGTTATGATGTGAAGTTTAGATGGACACTATTTGAAAAACTTATTACTTTTTACCCCCAAAAGGCAAAGATGAAGAGCTTTCAACTAAATAAAATAAGTTATTTTTTAATATTGATTATGCACGACTGAGAATAATAGTTTAAGTCTGTGATTTGTTTAGAGGCAGTTTTCTGAAAGTTAAAATATCCACTGTAAGGTCAACTTCACGCAGAGCAAATAACTACTTGTTAATTCATGCTTTTCGTGTATGAAGGTACATAAAGAGCTACATAAAGAGCATGCTTTGGTATCACTAAGTCATCCCTGAGACTGAAATATTGTGCTGGTAGTCAAATCATACATTTGCCCATCTTGAAAAGACAATCATAAAATCTGGTTTTAGTATATAAAAAAAAAAAAAGTGTAATAATTTGAAAGTGAAGCTTCTTATTTTTCTGAGCTGTGAAGAAGACTTCAAGAAATCAAAGTGGACAAAAGAACAAAACTAGAATCTGATAAGAAGGTACAATGAGATTATCCAAAGCTATGTTTGGCTGTAAACAGGAAATTATTTTTTAATATTAAAAGTTCTGCTATATTCTGAATAGAGGAAGATAATAGGAAGGAATTGTTCTGAATAAATACATTCCTTACTTCATACGGATAAATCTGATCTAATCTGCAAATATATTAATGAAAGATAGTAAACTGAAGATTAGTAAAAAGGAGAAAAAGAAAAAAATAAAAAATAATAATGTTATAAGAATTGGGTTTAAAAAGCTGTACTTTCTTTCCTTTATTTCTGTTTACAGCTGAAATTGCAGCCTTTCTTCATATCACCTATATGATTTGAAGTGCAAAAATTGACACCAAAATTCAGTAGCATCTGGGAAATTTTAGATCTTCGCAAATGTACCAGAAAAAAAAAAAAATAAAGGACTTTTTTTTTTCCTTTTCTTAAAAAGCAAGGATTTATCTTGGATCCCTTAAATAAACAGGAATTTTCCAAACAGTTTGCTAGATCCATGCTCTGATAGTCGCTGATCTCTGTGCCCCTTCTATTAACATTAGCAATAAAATGCTTTGATAATCCTTGAGTACTGACCTGAACTGATAGCTTTGCACATTGCACATTGACACTCATGTTCTTAAAGGGATATTCTCATAAACCAAGAGGTCTTACATTTCTTGCTATTTGCTCACAAGACTTTCTGATTCAGTAATGCTCTGCAAAGACTTTGAATTTTAATTCAGAGGCAAAGTTTGAAGATGAATATGTGAAATAACACATAATAGTACAAAGCATAGTAATTTATTTGAAAATGACATACATGATTACGTTCAGAGAAAAACTGAAGTATGAAACCAATCCCATATGAGAAAAAAAATGAATATCCAGAACTCCTCAGCTTGAAAAGAAAATATTTAAGTGCATATAATCAAATTCTACAAAATCAGGAAGAACTAAAATAATCCACCATTCACGCCTTCTTGTAATAGAAGAAAAAAGGACCACGAGAAGAAGCTACTGGGAGTTTCTAAACAAACACATGGATGCTTTTTCACAGATCAGGTAGCAGTACCCTTAAGAAACTTGTCAAAACATATCATAGATGGAACGTGTAGATGCAGATACGTGATTTGTCTTCATCCTCTTCTAAGTGCCTGCTGATGGCCACATCTGGAGGCGGAACACTAGGCTAGACGGAATCTCACTTAGAATGCGTATGGCTGTTCTTGGGTTTAGTTTGAGGGAACAAGTCTAAAAAAAAAACCCAGTCAATATTAGGATACAGCAAGCTATGCTTATGCCTAACTGTACTCCAGTCTAGAAGAGTATTTCTGAAATATTTAATCTAAGCATCATTTACAAATTACCATAGTGATCTAGATATCAGGGAAAGAAACCTTTCTGAATATCTCATTTGTCCTCTTAGGTAGTATAGCACCAAACATTTCATAGAAGAATTCACTCATTCATTCCAGGCAACATGTTCAAATCAAGTATGAATTTGACAACTCTCCTTCACTTAAGAAATATAAACAGTAGGTTAATAATCCATCTAAAAATGGAATACTCCATTTCTCTGCATTGTATTATTAGACATGACAGTACTCTCTTCTCTCAAATCTAAGCACCATGATGCAGTCGCATTGCTCCGTTCTTACTGTTTTTCAAAAGATATGAGTATGTTAATTAGAACTGCATCTGATTGCCAAGTAGGCATATAGTGTTGTTGATGTGGCCTGTCACAAGAAATATGTCAACATCTCAGCCAAGTCTGCAACCCATACTGCCTTCCATTCTCCTGTGGCTAGACTGGGCACTGGGACCCAGTCTAACCGCTCTGAAATTTGTCCCCGACTCTGCAATTGTCTGATTAAAATCTGATTTAAAAGGCCCTGAAGATAGGTCAAGTTATTGCACCTGCTTTTGAAATCTTGCATACCAAAGCTTCTGTCTATTCATTTTTTTCTTCCTTATTCCCTCAGTATTCTGCCCTCAGTTTAACACTTTATATTTAATAAATTCTTACCTTCTGTCTTCTGTCCGCCTTTACCTCTAGTTCTTCTGAAAACACTTTTTTTTTCAGGATTACTGGTGTTCATTTTTAAAAGAGGAACTATAGTTTTATAGTATAAATACCTATGAAAACCACAAGGAATAGTGTGTCCAGAAGAGGGTGACCAATATAGTGAAAGATCTTGAAGGTAAAACTCGGGAGGAGCAGCTGAGGTGACTTGGCTTGTTCTGCTTGGAGAAGGTTGAGAAGTGACCTCATCACAGTCTACAGCTTTCTCAGGGGGAGCACTGGAGGGACAGGTGCCAGCAATAGGACACAAGGAAATGGAATGAAGCTGTGTTAGGCAAAGTTTGAAATAGACATTAGGAAAAGGTTTTTCACTGAGAGGGTGGCCAGTCACTGGAACAGGCTCCCCAGAACTGGTAACACCACACCACTAAACCAGTCAGAGTTCAAGGAGTGTCTGGATGACAATTTTAGTTACATAGTTTAAAGTAGGCCTGTGAGGAGCAAGGAGTTATCCTTTCCAAGTCAAGATATTCTATGATGCTATTATCCTATGGTAACTGTGCTAAAACAAATACCCAGAAATTAGGAAAATGCATGAATGCAATCTTAAATTGATAGTCTTGCTGTTATTCTATGGTAGGATGTAAATATTTAAAATGTAACTTAAGAAATAAAAAACTATTCTGTAGTACCTAACAACTAATGTCAGGTTTTAGCTGCACAATACAAGCCACATGTCCAACTAGACTTAAAGATGTTACCCATGATAGTTAGCATGTTTCTGAGCTGATAAAATTCCACAGAATAAGATGTATCTTGACTGTTCTGCAGATGTTTCCTGTCAGCAAGCATATGGCAATTATGGTGCGCATTCCTGTTTGAAGGGTTTTTTTTGTTTTTTTTTTTTTTGGTTTGGGGGGATTTATTTTGAGGGGGATTTTTTGTAACTAGAAACAACTGCTCTGTATTGCCCTTTAGGCTGACCTTCTATCACCTCATTGTCTCCTTCCTGGTTATTCATCCCAGGTTCCATTCTTTTTTTCTGGTATGATTATTTTTCTCTCCCAACCTTCACGGCTTTTTAACCTCTTTCAGTCTGTCTGTTACTGTCCAACCTAACTTCCACTATAGAGTCCATGTCCAGCCATTGTCATTAATACCTTCCAAAAGAGTTAATTTGGCAGAGCAAAGCTAGTAACAATCACCTGTCCACTTTCCAAGTAAATCATAAGTCCCTATTTATGGGGAGGTTAAAAATTCTTAATGAAATAGACATAATATTTTTTTTAATATAAACAAAACAGTATATGTTCCTCTGATGTGATTCTTGGAAAAAGCTTATTTTTTTTGTTTTTGTTTGTTTGGTTGGTTGGTTGGTTTTGTTTGTTTGTTGTGTTTTTTTTAATTTAAATTAATCTTTCAAAAATATTCAAGCTATGGCAAACATCAAGTCAGAAATTAAATTCAAGACCTGAAAAATTAAGCTAGAGTTTTATGATTTTACTAAGAACTGGAAGTTGATTTGACTGTAAGAACTGGAAAACAGATTTATATGACAGAAAATTATGAAAGGCCTTTGTTCTTGGAAAAATATGGCTTCTTCCTATATCAAGAACTATATTTATCTCTGAAGATAATATTATGTTGTTGATAATTTTCATTCCAAATAAATGAAACTCATGTTTCATCCCTGAAGATATTTAGCAGACATGTAGATGTGGCACTTAGGGACATATTTTGGTGGTGGACTTAACAATGTTAGGTTTAATGGCTGGACTCAACAATCTTAAGGGTCTTTTTCAATCTAAATGATTCTATGATTCTAAGAAATACTTTACATGACTATACAAAAAGTCATGCTGAAAAAAGTAGACCAAAACTGGTGTTGGACAAAAATAGTAAAATAACTTTTTAACACTTTTTATTGATAGCAACTTTGTAATATCCTTAGTCTCATGCTGCTTAGTAATTCACTCAATAAGTTGTTCCATTTAAAATTAAGATTTTCAGTAGCATATAATAATCAATGTGAATAAAGTATAAGACACAGCCCTTCGTCAGAGAATAAAGACATTGAAGAAATTCATCAAGTCAGACAGTGAAATACATTTTCATTTTATAATGTTGTGACAAGCTAAGAACATATATTGTAATTACCGTTTAATGTCTCTCAGAAGAATTCATAGCTAAAGTAAATTAAAAAGAAATTAAAGTTGAAAAGAATTTACTTATTTAAATCAAAATTATTTGTAGCTGACACAGATATCACTTTCCTCAATATCTAGTTAGAAAATATTAATTTTCAGGTTTCCTCAGTTCATGGAATTGTTAGTTGCTAGCAGTTTAAGTTGCCAATTAATATACCCCGAGTTTCTTGATGGCAAAGCAGTACTCCCCAGTAAGAATTAACAAAAAGATGTGAATAAGCCTCTTATCCTCAGAATTTTAAATGTCCCTATACTTTATAATAAAAATTTGTGTGGTGATGTTGCTTAAGAAGATAGCTTCTTTCAAATTATGCAATTTAACTCAAACATCTGAAACCTGAACAATCCAATATATTATATTAAAAATATTTGAAAAATATGTGAAAGCTTTTATTTACAAATTATAAGTAATTTAAAAATAAGATTTATATTTATAAAATTGAATGTTTCATTTTATAGTTTCCTTCAACAACATAAAAAAAAAAAAAAACTAACTAGAGGTTGCTAACATTAGATGTAGGTATACTTTCTTCTTAAATTGATGCATTAAGGTGTGTCCTGGTTCTGTTGGGAATAGTGTTAATTGTCCCCAGGATCTGGCAGGGGGGCAGGTGTTCCATTCCTTGTAAGTCATGCCCAGGGGGGTAGCCTGGAGGTGGCCAGGGGAAGGGGCTAGAAGTCCTCAATGGGAAGCTGGCAGGGTCATCCGGAGTCTGGTCGAAGAGCAGTGGTTAAAGGTGGTTGTATATTCCTCTCTCGGTGGTGTTGTTTTCTTGTTCTCTTTGCTATTCTGTTGAACTGCCTTTGTCTCAAAATGTGAGTTTTGACTTTTCCTTTCAATTCACCTTTCACAGTTGGGGGCAGGGAGGGTGATGACAGTTGGAGAGTACGGCTAGCCAGCTGCCANTTCAATCTAAATGATTCTATGATTCTAAGAAATACTTTACATGACTATACAAAAAGTCATGCTGAAAAAAGTAGACCAAAACTGGTGTTGGACAAAAATAGTAAAATAACTTTTTAACACTTTTTATTGATAGCAACTTTGTAATATCCTTAGTCTCATGCTGCTTAGTAATTCACTCAATAAGTTGTTCCATTTAAAATTAAGATTTTCAGTAGCATATAATAATCAATGTGAATAAAGTATAAGACACAGCCCTTCGTCAGAGAATAAAGACATTGAAGAAATTCATCAAGTCAGACAGTGAAATACATTTTCATTTTATAATGTTGTGACAAGCTAAGAACATATATTGTAATTACCGTTTAATGTCTCTCAGAAGAATTCATAGCTAAAGTAAATTAAAAAGAAATTAAAGTTGAAAAGAATTTACTTATTTAAATCAAAATTATTTGTAGCTGACACAGATATCACTTTCCTCAATATCTAGTTAGAAAATATTAATTTTCAGGTTTCCTCAGTTCATGGAATTGTTAGTTGCTAGCAGTTTAAGTTGCCAATTAATATACCCCGAGTTTCTTGATGGCAAAGCAGTACTCCCCAGTAAGAATTAACAAAAAGATGTGAATAAGCCTCTTATCCTCAGAATTTTAAATGTCCCTATACTTTATAATAAAAATTTGTGTGGTGATGTTGCTTAAGAAGATAGCTTCTTTCAAATTATGCAATTTAACTCAAACATCTGAAACCTGAACAATCCAATATATTATATTAAAAATATTTGAAAAATATGTGAAAGCTTTTATTTACAAATTATAAGTAATTTAAAAATAAGATTTATATTTATAAAATTGAATGTTTCATTTTATAGTTTCCTTCAACAACATAAAAAAAAAAAAAAACTAACTAGAGGTTGCTAACATTAGATGTAGGTATACTTTCTTCTTAAATTGATGCATTAAGGTGTGTCCTGGTTCTGTTGGGAATAGTGTTAATTGTCCCCAGGATCTGGCAGGGGGGCAGGTGTTCCATTCCTTGTAAGTCATGCCCAGGGGGGTAGCCTGGAGGTGGCCAGGGGAAGGGGCTAGAAGTCCTCAATGGGAAGCTGGCAGGGTCATCCGGAGTCTGGTCGAAGAGCAGTGGTTAAAGGTGGTTGTATATTCCTCTCTCGGTGGTGTTGTTTTCTTGTTCTCTTTGCTATTCTGTTGAACTGCCTTTGTCTCAAAATGTGAGTTTTGACTTTTCCTTTCAATTCACCTTTCACAGTTGGGGGCAGGGAGGGTGATGACAGTTGGAGAGTACGGCTAGCCAGCTGCCACATAAGTTTATTGCTGACTGAAGCCAAACCAGGGTAAGGTAATACTCTTTTCCTCTCCTAAAAAGCACCCAAAGCTGTTTATACTAGCTAGTTATTGTACAAAACATGTAGTTCTTCTGGATATATTACAGAGAGGACCAAAAGAAAAAAAAAATCCAAAAACTGGAAATACTTTTGCTAACATGATTTCTTTGATATCTCTAGATGCAGTGAAGAACCAAGTGGAAGTTACAACCAAGAAATAAGTAAAATATGCTCTAGAGTATCCAGACTTCCAGTTGTACTGGGAAACAGACAAAATCCAAATGAGAAGTTGCTGAGAATGTCATGAAATCAAATCAGTTCTTCATCATGACACCTTTTCTCGTTAGTAGTGACCATGGCTTGACCTTGGTTTGCTGTCAGGTGCCCAGCAAAGCTGCTATATCACCCCCCTTCCTCAGCTGGATGAGGGAAGACAAAATAAAACAAAATGTTCATGGGGTGAGATAAGGACAGGGAGAAATCACTCAGCAATCACTGTCACAGGCAAAAGAGACTCAGATTGGGAAAATTAGTTTATTACTAATTAGAAGCCAAAGTAGAGTAATGAGAAATAAAAGTTAAGTCTTAAAACACCTTCTCCCCACCTCTCCTTTCTTCCCCAGTTCAACTTCACTCCTGAATTCTTTACCTCTTCCACCACTAAGAGCACTGGGTGACGGGGCATGAAGGTTACAGTCAGTTCATCCCATGTTGCCTCTACTTCTTCCTTCTCCCTCTCTTTGATAGCTCCAGTGTGGGATCCCTCCCATGGGAGATAGTACTCCATGAACTTCTCCAGTGCGAGTCCTTCCCACAGTTCTTCACAAACTGTTCCAATGTGGGACCACTCCATGGGGTGAAGTCCTTAGGAACAGACTGCTCCAGCATGGGATCCCCTGCAGGATCACAAATCCTACCAACAAACCTGCTCCAGCTGCCAAGCAGCATGCTCTGCAGACAGGTGGTAGCTCTCTGTGCCTAGGTGTTTCAGTCATGTAATTCCAAGGTAATGAATGGAAAAGTTGTGTTTGGTAATATTTCTATAGAGCCAGAGAGACTTGTCTAATCTGTGTTTGTTCCTTATGATGGCATAGAAACATGTTAATTTTCCAGTATGAATCAAGTTCAATGCAACTCTTCAAGGTTCATTTGGTGCAACTTACATTATCCAGAGATTTCAGATTGGTCTAACTAGGTCCCAAAATGTCTTTGGTCATTTTTGGTCAGTAAGATCAGTTTTATTGGACAGCCAACGTTAAGCCAAATATCTGAAACAACTTTTGTAATAGAAAATTTTTACAATATAAATTACCTACCCTCTGTGTGCTCACAAATGGAGCTTTTCTTTCAGGCTTAGTTTCATACAATGAGCTTGGTTGCTTTCCAGGTTGCCGAAAACTTTGTACAGTCCCTGTTTCTCCCTGGAAAATATTATCTTTCTACCTCCTTGCTTAGGTGCCTGTATACCTGTTCCGTTATTTTCAGCAGTGTCTCTGTTCCTTTATGGGATACATCGAGACAATAAAAGTAGGGCTTAGTTAGTAGAAGTGAGGTGCATCCAAAGCTGATGTAATAACAGAATTATTGTAATGTAACTGAACTTGACATTCTAAACTATTTAGAGAGCTTAAATATGAAGTGGATGATGTAATAGCAACATACAATAACTCTTTGAAAAGAGTTTCTAATACAGAAAAAAAAAAAAAAAAAATTAGGCAGCTAGGTGTCCCATGTGTGCCTAGCAAGTTACTTAGCATTTTGCTTTGAGCAGACCAAAATAACGTGAAAGAGAATGAAAAAAACTTAAAAACTTAATGTTGGAAGACTAAGGTATGTTGAGCTTGCTCAGTAATCTTGCTGTAAGGGAAAACTGTATTGCTAATCTCTTACAGCATTCGGAATGTAGTGAGAAAAAGTGGATAAAGCAGAAAAAATTATTTATGCTGTACAAGATGTTATTAAAAAAAAAAAGTTTTAATCATTTAAAACTGTCTTGAAAACAAAGCTAGGACTTCATATTGAGATCCAAAATCATATTATTAAAAAGAATAAACCTAAGATATTTGTTTTCAGAATCATATGATCACGTTTGAATATTGCTCTTTCCTGTGAATTGGCCTCACTGTAAGAATACTTGCAAACTATATTCGCTTTCACGATTGTTCTTGTTAATCTTAGTAAGTCAAAAAATAATTTGCAAGTTACTGTGTGAGGAATGTCAGAGGAACTACTGTAATGTGTCCTTCACTACAAAGCAAAAGCATAACTGCATTACTTGAGATAACATCTGATAAATATTAATAACAAAATTAATTGCAGAAAGCTGTCACCAGATCTCCAGTAGCATTCATTTTATACATTTAGTATACAGAATCATATTTCTGAGTTGCCATATTATGTTATACTTGATTATGGCATATAAAAATTCAGTAACATAAAAATGCAACAAACATTTTCATCTCTTTGGGTAGTATATGGGTAGAGGAGAATAGACATCATGTCATCCTAAGTGGAGAAAAATATTGCTGATTCTTGGAGAATCAGAATCTGGACATTGCTTTTCCTCCTCCGGAAGTGAAAGAAGAGTGGCCTCACTACCACGTAAAAGAAAATGAAATGTCACTGGCCACACAGGCAATTTATATTGTGTTCTATGTTGCCATTAGTTTTCATGCTTCAAACTCGTTTAGCACTAGTCAGAGTGGAGCCTCTGTACTCTGACACACAGTCTTCTCTGCAAAATCACATCATCTTATCTTCATGCCTGATGACAAGATATTGAAAAGAGACACTTTTTAATAAGTGCAAACTGCTATTTGCACTGTCAGAAATACTTAAAATATTATTTTCTACCTGTTCCATCAAATGTCCAATGTCAAAATCATGTCTAAATTAAAGAACAATGGAAACAGGGATTCAAAGTGCAACTGTCAATGGAGTCAAAGTCTTTGCAATGTCACTTCCAAAATCTATGCATAGTGCACAGCAGGCACATAGCTATTTATTGCTTCAATTTGTACTTACGCTAAGTAAATTATAGCAAGAGGGGAAAAAAAACAAATCTCACTTAAACTGAGAAGAAGAAAACAAATTTGGCAGGCAAATAGGGCAATCCTGCTCCATTTCAATTACTTAAAGTTTATTTGTGCTTGTATTTTTGTTTCACGTTATTATGCATATCTCCTTGCCTTGTTTTTTCTTTCCCACCTCTGTACACTACTCCTTTGTTTTTTGTTTGGTTGTTCTTTTTTACCATACCAGAACACAAGGAAATCTCTCAGGGATTTAAAAGGTCAATAGAACAACCAGTCAATGCTGTTCAGCTTTTAAAACTCTTTAATTCCTGTAAGAAATTTTCTCAAGAAAGATTTACAAGATAAAGTCAGCAGCAATTAGCTTCTGAAGTGTTCCCTTTTCCAAGTGGTCCATATCATGCTTATCCTGCAGAAATTGATTAGGTGCATCTTACTGGAAAATCTTTGAGTCTCAACACTTCTGTGTCTAGGGCATAAATTGTTCTGAGGCAAGCTATTTCTTTTTTT
>VXBJ01005636.1:221397-292728 GCA_013400055.1 Nycticryphes semicollaris
TTTTTTTTTTTTTTTTTTTTTTTGTAAGGGGAAAGAAATCAGGAAGAAATTTCTTCTTATGAAAGAAAGAAATCTGTTTTCTGATAGGACATTTTCCCAAATTACAGCTGTTTATTGCTGCTGAGAGACTTTAAATTTCTCAGTAAATCTTGATACGATTAATAATCATTAGATGATGTTAGCAAAAGAGAATAGTATGTTGTTTTATAATCCTTAACTCTATTTTATGTAGTAGGTACTTGTAATACATGAATGTGCATGTAATGTAATATGAAGGGCCTTGCAAGAATTTGAGACTTGAAAAATACACACAGGAACAAGACTGGAAATAAAAATTGCCCATTCAAATAGAAGTTCAGATACTTGCAATAAATTGGAAATGGCATACATTATATAGCTCCTAGTTATGCTCATTTCAGAAAGAATACTTAGGTAGAAGCTGAAGCTTAAAAAGTCTCACCCACTGGAATCTCTATTGAGATCACACACATGCAATCAGAAAAATGCATAAGCACTTCTAGATAAATTATACATGAATCTGAATAAGCAATTAACAGCTTGATTTGATTTCCTCAATTTAGAGATCAAAAATATCAGAACACAATTTATGACACAGGAAAATCACGTCTATGTTTCTGGGAAGGGAGAGAGAAGGGGAAGCCAGAGAAGATGCAGAAGGATGCAACAACCTACACCAATTTGTTTGGTGAGATGATTTTTGAAAGTTGTTATCTAACAAAGGGAAAACATTTTTTTAAAGCTGAAGATGCATAACTAACCAATTAAACACTGCTTTCTGTAAGGCTTTTAAAAATAGATTTTAAACAAGGGAGTGCATCCATTTCTTCTGATAACTTCATTCATACATGTTCTTTAGCCAAGTCAGACATTTCAAAACAGAGAACTGGAATTTCTTCATTTCATCTCTACATTCCTGCCATGTATGTGAGTCTTTGAACAAGAGGATTTTCAGTCTTATTTCTGGTACAATTTACAACTCTCCAGGGTACAGAATGAAACCAGAAAGATTACCTTTTCATTAAAAAGAGCTATCAAACTCAACAGATCTTTTTCTCTACTCATAATGGACAATTCCAACTAGCTTTCTAGTTTTTACCTTTTTGGATACTGCTGACAGAGTGGAAAAATGTTGTGTTTTTTTTAATGTGACACTAACAACCAAGTGGCTTACCAAAGCAACTAGACTCTAAATATTCCCCCTTCTCCCCACCCCCACCCTCTACCCCCCGCAGTAATACAGAAGTGCTAATAAGCAGCAAAATAACATTTAGGACAGACAAGCAGCTTATCACTCTTTCATCTTCAATGCACAAACATACTGAAATCTGGAGCACAACATATTAAAAGACTTTTTGGGGTTTGGTTTTTTTTTTTATTTTTATTTTTTTTTATTTTCCCACACATCTCCATTAAACTCAGTGAGGAAGCTTTTCCAAGACTTCTGTAGCAATACAAAAGTAAAAAAAAAAATCACAGATTAATAGATTTATGTAACTTTTCCTTCTTATGCCATACTCTTAATGTTCCATTCAGTTCCCTGTGTTGTAAAGAGTTGGTAATCTACCTAGTTAGGTATTCTAGTAAAGAACACATATCTATCTATATCTATAGATAGATATCTATCTATATCTATGTCTATATCTATATAGATATCTCTATACCTATTAGAGAACAGATAAAGGGAAGATGGTCCAAGTTTAAAGATGACAGTTCTAAAGATGACATCATGAAATGCTTTTCATCATTACATGGGACTTGTTTTCTCCTTTGGGGATATTGCCATTTTCAGTGATGCAAAAAGAAGTTCAGTTAGCTTTAAACCTTTCTTCTTAATAAATATGTCTGCTTTTCTTTTTCTTTTTTTTTTTTTTTTTTCAATGCAATAGCCACCTATCCACCCTTTGATCATCTACAAAGGAGGTAAAACATTAAAAATGCCTTCTCTTTATTTTAGGAGCTGAGAAATTAGTAAACTAGAGAATCAAAAATAAAGAATATTCAAAAAATTAGATTTAAAGGCTCATTAACCCATTTACAACTTAATGTTTGATACTTAAGTTTCTTTTTGGAGCTACAGGGCAGAAAACATAATCCTTTATACCACCAGCAGTTTTCTCCACGAAAAATGCCCCAAAACTTTCTGAAGGGTGACCTCATTAAATTTTCCTCCTGTACACTGGATTTGGTTATTTCTGTCTCTCCTCAGTCTTACCAAATAGTATTCTGCAGGAAGGATAAGTGCTCACTTCTAGTCATGATCACAGTTTATTCTTCTGTCTCCTAGATAAAAGATGTGACCTTTGGTAAGATGTGTGCTTTTCTTGGGTGTCCGCTGACTCTTACCCTGTATGATGTAAGAACTCTGGCTTTCTGCATTACTAATCACAAAGATGCATTATGTATTTGTTCCCTGATTTGAACTCTTGAACTTTGTGCTATTAAAATCATGCTCCTGCCACTAGAATTATAGTTATTTGTACATTACAACATTTCCTGTTCATTTGCACATGAATCTATGTTTACAGTTCAAATACTTTGATGATCAATGCATCATTCAAGTCACAGTTTCTTGTTCATGCTGTCAAAGCATTTTCTGTTGAATGTTTGAGTTTGAAGACTTCATGCAAGCCTTACAGCATGTTATGCAATAAGTTTGCCTTACAAAAATGGCTGGTGTAATGCTGATCTTCACATGAAATAAATTGTTCCAAGTACTATGACAGAGTGTCCAGAGCTGATGACCCTTGAAAGAAATCACTCTCAGGACATTTTTGTAATGCTTGGAGAGAAGAAGAGAAGAAACTGTAATAAAAGGGCAGAATAATATTGTATTTTGACTTAGCTAGTAGCTGAGATGTGTAGGAAATGGGATTTCCTCATGTGAGAAACTATTATTTCAGATTAATCCTCTAGAAATTTATGAAGAATGGAATTTTCAGAGGAAAGTATTTTGAGTCTCTTTAGGTTTTTATTTGCTAATCATTTTACAAACTGTATGACAAAACAAGAAAGAAGTTTTGGAAAGAATATTAAAGCTGTGTCTAGCCATTTCCTTTAAAACACTAAAAAAAAAAAAAATATTTCATGAAACTGATATATTGACATGACAAGTTTTGCTTCTTCCTAATCAGTATAATCATATGGAAAACTGTGTCCCAGATAAATGACTAAATTTCAGTGCTAGTTATTTTTCTTTCCATACAATGCAAACTGCAATTTTTTTAGATTGTAGTTTAACCCCAACTGGAAACTAAGAGCATGCAGCTTCTTGCTCACCCGGCCTCCTCTTCTCTGCCTCTCTCTCCCCACTTTGGAAGAGAAGAGAGAAAAAAGGAGGGGAAAAGAAAAAGCCTTATGGGTTGAGATAAAGATAGTTTATCAGAACAATAACGGAAAATGGATTTAAAGCATTTGCCATTTATTTTTATCACAAGGAACACTGGCCTTAAAGACAGTCTTCAATCTCCTCATTCCATGCTAGGAGATTCTTGTATGGGAACTTAAGAAATCATAGAATCGTAGAAGGGTTAAGATTAGAAGAGACCTTAAAGATCATCTAATTCTAAATCTGCTGTCATGGCCAGGGATACTTCCTACTAGATCAGGTTGCTCAAAGCACCGTCCAACCTGGCTTTAAACACTTCCAGAGATGGGGCCTCCACAACTTCTCTGGACAACCTATTCCAGTGCTTCAGCACCATCATAGTGAAAAATTTCTTCCTAATATCTAATATAAAGCTACCGTCTTCTAGTTTGAAGCCATTATCCCTCATCCTATCACTACATGCCCTTGTTTAGAGTGCCTCTCCAGATTTCTTGTAGGACCCCTTCAGATTCTGGAAGGCCACTATAAGGTCTCCCTGGAGCCTCCTCTTCTCCAGGCTGAATAATCCAACCTTCTCAGCCTGTCCTCATAGGGTAGGTGGCCCAGCCCTGCTCTGATCATCTTCATGGCCCTCCTCTGGACTCGCTCCAACAGGTAGGTCCACGCCCTTCGTGTGCTGAGATCTCCAAAGCTGGATGCAGGACTCCAGTTAAGGTCTCATGAGAGCAGAGAGGTTTATGCTGCTTTTGATGCAGCCTTGTATTTGTATTTTTCATAACTGTCATCTAGTCAAAAATCAAGGTAGATCTCAATAAAACACCACAAGTGGATGATGTTAACCCACTTAGTCTGGAAAATTTTAAAGTGGAAATGGAGAACTTCCAGCCAACTGCATGTGCCTTAGACCGGTAGGCTGTCTTTGTAACTCCCATTTAGACAAGGGGAACTCTATAGGATACCAGAATACTCTACAGGATCTCTATAGAATGGCATCCTTTAGAATAACCTGAGAACAGGCTGGTGAATCTGACTTCCACCTCTTGTATAATGGAAGGATTTGAAACAAGGAACTTGATCACTGAGGCTGTGGAAAGTCTGTTGGGAAATGGACAGAACAGCTTCTGTAATGGAAATCCTGGCTCACTAGCCTGCTGGCATGATAGAAAATGTCAGTAACCATGTGGATAAGGAGCATCAGGTAGACACAATATTTCCCTGCAGTTGGAAAGGAGCAAGCTGTACATTCCAGTAACCCCAAGGACACCAAGTGAAGAACTCAGGAAGCTAATGACTCGTAGACTTCTCTGATACCATTTCCTATAAAGAACACTGAAACTGTTGCGAGTATCACCCAAGTGCACTGGAAGACTAAGCAGACCACAGACTGTTAAAACAATACCTGAATAAACAATGCATTCTTGGCTCGGTATACATGGTGTGTTCCCTTTTGCCACTTACAAGACTAACAAGACCAGAACTGTATACAGTGTTCAAGAAGTCAGTGTACCAAGGCTTTATACAGTAAACCACCACCATATGTCTTATTTTCAATACACTTCCAATGATACTCCATATTTTTTAGGTCTTTTAGCTGCGGAACACTGAGCAGATTATTTCAGAAAACTTTCCAGAGCTGAGACTGCCGGTTCTGAGTTCAGTGTCACATAGACCTGATTTAGATTATTTTTGCTATATGTGTTGCCTTACACTTACCTTCATTTTAGCTCATTTGCTAACCTTTTGCTGCCACATTCCATTCAGTGAGATTGTTCTGCCACTCGCCACCACTGGTTTGGCATGTAAGTCCATGGGATCTGATGAGATGCATCCCAGAGTCATGAGGGCATGGGCTGATGGAGTTGACAAGACACTCTCCATTGTATTTGAAAAGTAGTGGCAGTCAGGTGAAGTCCTTGGTGACTTGAAAAAAGGAAACATCGCACCCATTTTTAAAAAGAATAGAAAGGAGTATCATGGGAACTACTGAGCTGTCAGCCTCACTTCTCTGACTGGAGAGATCATGGAACAGACCCTCCTAGAAGCTATGCTAAGGCACATGGACGACAGGGAGATAATTTGAGACAACTAGCGGGGCTTCACCAAGGGCAAGTCCTACCTGACTCACCTAGTGACTTTCTGTGGTGGAATAACTACATCAGTGGACAAGGCAAGAGCTACAGATGCCATCTACCATCTATCTGGATCTCTGTAAGGTGTTTGGCGCACACACCACACCACACCACACCACACCCCCACAGACACAGAAACACATCCTTCTCTATAAATTGGGGAGACACAAATTTGATGGGTGGACTGTTTGGTGGATGAGGATTTGGTTGAATGGTCGCATCCAGAGGGTAGTGGTCAAAGGCCACTCCATGTTCATATGGAGATTGGTGATAACTGGTGTGACTCAGGGGTCCATGTTGGTAGCACTACTGTTCTATATCTTCATCAATGACATAGACAGTGGGATCAAGTAAACCCTCAGCAAATTTTCAGATGACACCAAGCTGAGCAGTGCCATTGACACACCTGATAATGGGATGCCATCCAGAGGGACCTGGACAATCTCCAGAAGTGGGCCTGTGTGAACCTCATGACATTCAACAAGGCCAAGTGCAGGGTTGTACACCTGAGTTGGAGCAACCCCAAGTGTCAATACAGGCTGTGGGATGAAGGGATTGGGAGTAGCCCTTCCAAGGAGTTGGGAATACTGATAGATGAAAAGCTGGGCATGAGCCACCATGTGCACTTGCACCCCAGCAGGCTAACTGCATCCTGGTCTGTATGATAAGTGTGGCCAGCAGGTCAAAAGAGGTGGTTCTCCTCCTCAAATCTGCTCTGGTGACACCACACCTGGAAGACTGTGTCCATCTCTGGAGCCCTCAGCACAGGAAAATCATGGACCTGTTGGAGCAGGGCCAGAGGAGGGCTGCAAAAATTATTAGAAGAATGGAACACCTCTCCTATGGGGACTGGCTGAGAGAGTTGGCGTTATTCAGCCTGGAGAAGAGACACCTCCCAGTTGCCCCTCCAGAGACACCTTGCAACCTTTCAGTACTTAAAGAGGGCTTATAAGAAAGACAGCCACAATTATTTTATCAGGGCCTGATACAACTGGAGAAGGGGTAATGGTTTTAAATTAAAGAGAGGGTAGATTTAGACTGGATACAAAGAATAATTTTTTTATGCTGAGGGTGGTGTAACATTGAAACATGTTTCCCAGAGAGGTGGTACACACACCATCCCTGGAAGTGTTCAAGGTCAGGTTGGACAGGGATCTGAGCAATCTAATCTAGTTGAAGATATCCATTTCAACACAAAATATTCTATGGTTCTATGAACTGACTACCTGGAAGCATGGTGATTACATCGTGAATTCCCTCATCCAGTTTTTTTTATAAAGATATTTAATTAAAGCAAGCCCAAAATTGATCCACTACTGACAAAGTCTCTGACTTTTCCCTATTATAATATTTGATCTTTAAGACTTTTCTTCCTATTCTTAAGCAATTTTGTATCTATGAAATAGGGATACATCTACAAAGCAAGAAAGTTTTCTCCAAACCATGATAACTGTTTCCTGATTATTTTTAAGTTAGAACTTTGCCAAGTGTTTTTGAAAATCCAAATATTGTATAACTGGATTTGGGAATGCACAAATCAGGATCAAAGACAGATGAACAGAGTCCTCCTCAGATGCTGGTCATTGAGAAAGTGAGAACTGACCCTTTGATCCCTCAGCTTTTATTCTGAGCATGACGTAGACGGGATGAAACACCCTGTTGGTCAGTTTTGGGTGACTTTTCCTGTCTGCTCCTCCCCACAGGTGCAACCCCTCTATGCTTTTCACTTTCAACCCTCCAACTGGGCAAATAACGATTTAGCTGACCTTGGCTGTTATAGCAATAAGTTTAAGCAAGAGCCTCTCTGTATACCATTCCATGGTATAAATTATATAAATTTTTTATATTATATATTTCACTCTGAAAGCACATAGTGTCTTAAAAATATCTTTTTAATTTCAGAGAGTTTAGTTAGTTAGAAGAAGCTTAACTGAAAAGTTAAATTACTGAACAGAAAGTTAGTTCTGATTTACCTCAAACCAGGTCAGTGCTGAAGATATTGATCAAGCTCCAATTACTTATTTTACATAGGATTATATCTAAGTATTCTAATCCTTGTTCCATCAGGAGAAGCAAAGCAATGTTTACTTTCAATGATTTAATGTGTTATTTTAGAATTTCATTAAGGGGATGATTTCTTAATTTAAAGATATTAATCCCTAAATAAGACCCACCTTTAATTTAAAACCAAATATATTTTCAGCTGGGTACAAAGGTGTCAATCTGACTGCAAATTTACTTTTTACTGTCCTTTGGGCTGCTGCTTTTTTTTTTTTTTTTCTTTTATTGGACTACTGAAATTGAGACTGCTTTGTTTTCATTGCATACGGTAGCAGTGAATAAAAAAGTTGAATATTTTTCCTCTTAGCTATTAAAAATAAAGGAAGATGCCTGGAAATTGAAGATAATGTGGCACATCAAACACCAATAGTCTTACACTCCAACATAAAAAAACACAGAAATGCCCCAAATCAGAGAATCCTGGAACACCATGTTGGAAGGGACCTCAAGGATCATCTGGTCAAAACTTCCTTGGTGAAAGCACATTCCAGACAAGATGGTCCAGCACCCTGTCCAGCTGAATCTTAAAATGATCTAATGTTGGGTGGAATCCACTGCTTCTCTGGGGAGATTATTCCAATGCCTGATTATTCTCATTGTAAAATTTTTTCTTCTTGCATCCAATTGGAATTTCCCTAGGAGTTACTTGTACCCATTACTCCTCATGTTTTCCATGTGTGTCCTTGTGAAAAAGAGCAACCCTTTAAATACTGGAACATGATGTTAAGGTCTCCCCTAAGCCTCCTTTTCTCAAGGCTGAACAAACCCAATTGTCTCAGCCTCTCCTCATATGGCAGGCTTCCCTGTCTTTGATCATCTTTGCATCCCTTCTCTGGACCCTCTCCAGACTGTCCACATCTTTTTGTGTAGCAGGGACCAAAACTGAACACAGTATTCCAGGTGTGGTCTGACAAGCACTGAGTGGCATAATTACATCGTTATCTCCGATGACGATGCCCTTATTGGTACAGCCCAGTATCCTGTTGGCTTTCTTAGCCATCCACTGCAGCACACTATTCACTTATATTGAGCTTGCTGTTCACCAGGACTCCCAGATCCTTTTTCACAGAGCTGCTCCCCAGACGGGTAGATGCCAGTTTGCTACACTCCTGGATTATGTTTTCGTAGGCGCAAAACCCTGCACTTGTCCTAGCTGAACTTCATAAGGTTCTTGTTAACCCATTGTTCCAGTCTATCCAGATCTTCCTGCATGGTGGTGTGGGAACATATCTGACACAAAATAGACACATTGAACCAGCCACTAATGAATATAAGTTGGACACGTAGCCCTGAGCTACAAGGAGAACAAACAAGATCAGCAATTGCTTAACAAGAAACGAAGGAGTCTGACGAGACACCTGGACATAGCAGACCTAAACAAGATACAAAAAGCACCAATCAACAGATAATCCAGAATGTATGTTTGGCTCATGCTGATAAACTTTAACCTATCCACTAACGCCATGTATGTACTAGAACCGCACATAGGGAGATAAGAATTGTATAAAAGAGAGAAGCTTGAGCTCAATAAACAGCTTTCCTGTGATTCATATTTAATTGTGTGGAGTCCAGTTTCTCTCCTCAGGGTGGTTCTCATTTCCACACTGCCCACTTCCCCACTCAGTTTGGTATAATTGGCAAACGTTGTCAGGGTACACCTAGTTGCACCACCCAGACTACTTAAGAAGATATTAAACATCATTGGGCCCAGTATTGATCCCTGGGAGACCCCATTTGTGACAGGTTGCCAATTTGAAAAGGAGCTCATTATAAAGAGACGCTATGCCTCCTGGGAGTGGCCTGCCAGTCATTTCCCCACCCACCACAAAGACTGCTAGTCTCAGTGGTAACATATCTGTTTCTCTAGGATGAGGCTGTAGGGAATTGTTGAAAGCCTTGGAGAAATCCAGGTGACAACGTGCACCGCTCACTCCGTACCAACCAACTGGGTTACTTTGTTGTAGAAGGCTATCAGGTTTGTCAAGCAGAATTTGCCCTTGGTGAATGCATGTTGGCTTTTCCCAATCATGTGTGTCATTTGACTTGTGAGCCCCCCCATCAGGATTCATTCCATAATTTTCCCAGGGACTGAAGTAAGACTGGTGGGCCAATAATTTCCTGGATCTTCCGTTTAAGTCCTTTTTGAAGATGGGAGTATCATTAGTCTTTTTCCAGTCTTCTGGGATGTCCCGTGATCTCCATGACTTTGCGGAGATCATGGAGAGTGGTCTTGCAATGACATTAGCCAGCTCTCTTAACACCTTTTGGTGGATAGTGTAAGAGGCCATTGATTTGTCGGGGTCAAGCTCCAGTAATAGTTCACATACCAACTCTTCCTTAATTGACAGTAGGTCTGTATTTCCATCAAGCTGGATTGTTGTTCCCAAGGCCAACTAGATTCTTAATGCCTAGGTAACTAGTATTACCTGTTGTTATTAACCCAAAAAGAAATGTAAATAATTTCTCAAACAAGTTTATAAAATAAAAGCTAGCAAGTGTGATGCCTATTCACAAGAGGATCCAGGGAACTAAAGGGCTGTCAGTATGACCTCAGTGTCTAGGAAAGTTATGGAACAGATCATCTTGAGTGCCATCACACAGCACATACAGGACAACCAGGTGATCAGGCCCATTCAGAATGGATTTATGAAAGGCAGGTCCTGCTTGACAAACTTGATCTCCTTCTATGACAAGATGATCTTAGTCACCTTAGAACAAATGAAAGGCTGTAGATGTTGTTTATCTGAACTTTAGTACAATGTTTGACACTATTTCCCACAGCCTTCTCCTGGAGAAACTGTAAAAAACTGGCTGGATGGACAGGCTGAAATAGTTGTGTTTGGCAGCTGGTCACAACTGATGTTCCCCAGGGCTCAGTACTGGTGCCAATTCTGTTTATTTTTTTTATCAAGCACCTGGAGAAGGGGATGAAGTGCACTCTCAGTAAGTTTGTAGATGACATCATAGTGAGTGAGAGTGTCGATATGCTTAAGGGTAGGAAGGATTTACAGAGGGATCTGGACAGGTTGGATCAATGGGCCAAGTCTGGTGGCATGAGGTTCATCAAGGCCAAATGCCAAGTCCCACACTTGGGTCACAATAACCCCATGCAGCAATACAGGCTTGAGGAAGAGTGGCTGGAAATCTGCCTGGAAGAAGAGGACCTGAAGGTGTTGATCGACTGCCATCTGAATGTGAGCCAGCAGTGTGTTCAGGTGGTCAAGAAGGCCAACAATATCCTGGCCTGTATCAGGAATAGCATGGTGAGCAGGACTAAGGAAATGATTGCCTCACTTCTCAGCGTTGGTGAGGCTGCACAGTTTTGGGCCCCTCACTAGAAGAAAGACATTAGATTCTGGAGTGCATCCAGAGGAGGGTATTGAAGCTGATGAGGGGTCTGGAGAACAAGACTTATGCAGAGCAGCTGAGGGAACTGGGGTTGTTTAGGCTGGAGAAAAGCAAGCTTAGGGGACACCTTATTGCTCTCTACAACTACCTGAAAGGAGGTTGTAGTGAGGTAAGGGTTGATCTCTCCCAAGTAACAAGCAATAGGACAAAAGAAAATAGCCTCAAGTTGCACCAGTGGAGGTTATTTGATATTAGGAAAAATGTCTTCACTGAAAAGTTTATTAAGCATTAGAACAGGCTGCCCGGGGAAGTGGTAGAGTCACCATCCCTGGAGGTATTTAAAAGATGGGTAGACATGTACTTATAGACATGATTTAGTAGTGGTTTGGCAGTGTTAATGGTTGGACTGGATGGTATTAAATGTCTCTTCCAACCGAGACAATTCTATGATTTTATATCACATTTAACATGATGGTTCTGGTTTCATATACCCTCTGCACCCAGATCCATCACTTTTCTCTACACACAATCTTGTATGCATAGATGCGCTTTCATAGACTATTCCAAGCATGTATAAGTAGTGCCTTTAATGCACACATATAGCAGTCCCTGAGTATTTTGAGTATACTGTGCACAATTGAAAGCTGGGGCAATAGAAAAATAGAAAATGGCCTTGATCCTGCATCTTGCAGATTCAGGCTGGAAGGATCAAGATCAATGGCAACCTGTTACAGAGTAACTTCAGCAGCCTCAGCACTGCTATCAAACATCTGTTTAATTTCTGTTCATTTTTAGAGACTTACTCCACTCCCTTCCTGGTCACCTTTCTAAGAGGGGAGGAGGAAGCAGCTGTGGCTATTTTTTTTTATTTTTTTTTTTCCTGTAGCAATGTTTCTTCAGTGGTTCATGCTTTATTTAGCTAATTTATTCTCTAAAACACAGAACAAAACTTGTTCATCAGTAATTGAGATGGATAAAATGGCAAGGACAACAAATTGATCCACCCAGAAATCTGATTCATCACTTTACTAATGTAGAGATTACAATGTGCACTTACTTATCTATCCAGACTGTGAAAAGATAGAACGGTCATGGGAAAACCTCAGCGTGGGCAAACAGCAAGCAACCTATTTTCTTATCCAATCTTGCAGCAATGTCTTTCCTTAGTTTCTTTTAAAAGATATGACAAGGATTATATGCAAAACAAGGTCGGTGTTTAAAATTCTCAGATAAGTAATGTTTGAAATACAGAATGTTGTCCTAAGCACCACATCATCAACATTTATTTATGAATATGAGGACCTCAGTCTTTCAAAGATGTTAGGATGCACTCAGCCTTATGTATGTGAGAAGACTGAACTCTAACACTTTAATAAGCATACTAAGTGAAGAAGCTGTGGGAACATTTCTATGACTTGGGTTTTGTTATAAGGAAAACTCAGCCATCACTGTGATGAGAAGATTCAAGTGGCGGGAAGGTTTTAATGGTCAAATGACACAAACAATATTATCTAAGCATCACATAGCTGCTCACTCACTCCTCCATAGCAAGATGGGGAGAAAATCAGAAGAAAAGTGAGAAAACTTGTGGGTTGAGAAAAAAAGTTTATCAGCTAAAGCAAAAGTGGCCCGCACAAGCAAAGCTAAACAAGAAATTAATTCACTGCTTTCCACTGACAGGCAGGTCTTCAGCAATGTCCAAGAAAGCAGGGTTCCATCATGTGTAATGGTTACTCAGGAAGACAAACATCACCACTCCAAACATTTCCCCCTTCCTCCCTCTTTCCTCAGCTTTTCATTGCTGAACATGGTGTCATATGATATGGGATATTCCTTTGGCCAGTTGAGGTCAGCTGTCCCAGCTGTGTCCCCTCACAGCTTCTTATGCTCTCCTAGCCTACTCATTGGTGTGCTGGTGTCAGAAGGAGAAAAGGCCATGACTCTTTGTAAGCACTGGTAGTAACATACCCTATACTAGCTACTATGAAAAAATTAACTTTGTCCCTGACAAAAGCAACACAATCATAAATAGTTAAAATTATTCTAACAACAACATCATAATGCATATGGCCTGTCAATAGTTAATTTATTTTTTTATGTTGTATGTTTATGAACATATACATACCCCAAAAGAAATTTCATTAAAAGACTGAAGATACAAACAGGCTTTATTAGAGTTCTTTTGCAAGCCAAGCAGTTTCATGAGCACCAGAATTAATGAAGCCTGGTTTCCTATAGATTTGTGTCTCAGGGTTGATTTGTGAGCCCTGACCGATGAGTTCCTTGCAGCAGGGATATGTTAAAGAACTCTGCTCGTGTGTTTTCTTTCTCAAAAAAAGTGAACCCCTGCCATAAGCTTTGCCTTAGTTGGGCACATATGTGACAACATACAGGATCATCTCTTCGGCCACTTCTATAGCCAAAACTTGCTGAAACTTAATGAGACCTCCACACATTTCAGGTACCTTGCTTAAAATTAGTTATTGAGTTTAAGAGTTAAGTGGTGGAGAGTGGGAGGATAAAGACAGCTGCTTTTCCACACCTGCACATTAATTTACTATCATCAAAACCAAACAAAACCGTGTTGATCCTGTCTATTGCTTTCCTTCAAATATATACCTATGACAGATAAATCATTTAATACTAGCAATGTGTACCATCCTCCTAAGCATAATATGGTCCTCTTTTGACAGTTAGGCACAAAGACAATTTTGTTGGCTGTTCCTGTGGTGTAACCACATGAGACAATTTTGGTTTCATATTTTAATTTGTCTAAAAATTTAAAATATACTTTTACTGATATAAAATGAAGACTGCAAATTATTTTATTAGGTGAGATAGACATATTCAAAGGTACCAAAAAATCAGTGGGCTGTCTGGCACTTAGCAAATCTGCTTCTGAAAAATAACTGCTTCAGTGGAGATTGTCAACCTACAGCAACAAACAGTGGTGGGGAAAAAGCCAAAATGCTGCAGAACTTCTACATATCTGTGGACATGCAGAATTTCAGCACATGGAAATGTTCAGTTCATCATTACCTATATGTGTTGAAATACAAATGAAAAAGACTATTGCTTGATTTTTTCTTTACTGCTCAAGAGGGAAGAAGAGTGTTAGCGGAGGGAGCAGTGTTCATTCTTAGCTTAGGAATTATTTCATAAAACGAAACAAAAATCTGCCTGAAGAATCAGTGTGCTTACATGTTTATAGCAAAAATTCTATTAACCCATTTTCCCTTAAAATTCTAAAAACACTGTCATCTCCTCAAATAATTCTTGAGTGTAAGCACATCCCCCAGGTGCTTTCTGCTCCCCCGGCCTCGCACCCCCAAATGACATCTTTTGTAACTGATTTCTGTTAGGTGCTTAATCAGACACTTATTCCCGAACTGCACAGATTTCCAGCCAGAGTTGCAGCTAATAACACCTTAATGAAAATGTGACTAGCCACTTCAAGAATTCACAAAATTTAATTAGTTGGGTCTTCTATTAGTGTTCTGATTCCACTGATGATTTTTTCCATATAAAATGCAACACACCCAATTTGCTTCAGGGTAGAAAGTTTGGAATCTCACAAACAGAAATTCAAACGCAAAAGAAACTGTTCTATAACTAGTAGTTATTTCTGACTTGTTATACCAGTTCAGGAATGACAAAGCATCACCCCATCATCCATTTCAGCAATGACATTGTGTATGCATTGCATTTGAGTGGCAAGGTGTTGGTAGCAGGGGGAGTCTAAAGCTGTTAGAAGCTTCCCTCATTTCTGATAGACTTAATGCCAGCCAGCTCCAAGATGGATCCACCTCTAGCCAAGGCTGAGCCCATCAGCAATGGTTGCAGTGCCTCTGGGATAACAAATTTAAGAAGGGTTAAAAAATAAAACTGTGTGGCAGCAGCCAGGAGAGAGGAGTGAGAATATGTGAGAGCAACAACTCTGCAGACACAAAAAGCAGTGAAGAAGGAGTGGGAGGAGACGGTCCAGGTGCCAGAGCAAAGATTTTCCTGCAGCTCATGGTAAAGACCATGGTGAGGCATGCTGTCCCTTGCAGCCCATGGAGATCAATGGCAGACCAGATAACCTCCTGAAGCCCATGGAGGACCCCACACTGGAGCAGGCTCCTGGCAGGATCTGTGCACCCTTGAAGAGAGGAGCCCATACTGGAGCAGGTTTCCTGGCAGGACTTGTTCCTGAAGAACTGCAGAAGTTCACGGAGAGCTGTCTCCTGCAAGAAGGAACCCATGCTGGAGCAGAGGAAGAGTGTGAAGAGTATGCGCATATGCACATACCTTGGTCATGCTGAAAGTTTGTCAGATTCAAGGGAAAGAAATAACATTATCCTTATGAAAACTAATGGGAAACAATAAATTATTAAACACATAATAAATTACTAATACTGTCCTAACCAGCTTTGCATTATGATATACCAAATCAGGAGATTGTATCAAAGCATGAAAAGGCAGCATTGTCTGTTGATATTGTATGTTAAAGCAGACATCCTAGCANAAAGACAGCTGCTTTTCCACACCTGCACATTAATTTACTATCATTAAAACCAAACAAAACCGTGTTGATCCTGTCTATTGCTTTCCTTCAAATATATACCTATGACAGATAAATCATTTAATACTAGCAATGTGTACCATCCTCCTAAGCATAATATGGTCCTCTTTTGACAGTTAGGCACAAAGACAATTTTGTTGGCTGTTCCTGTGGTGTAACCACATGAGACAATTTTGGTTTCATATTTTAATTTGTCTAAAAATTTAAAATATACTTTTACTGATATAAAATGAAGACTGCAAATTATTTTATTAGGTGAGATAGACATATTCAAAGGTACCAAAAAATCAGTGGGCTGTCTGGCACTTAGCAAATCTGCTTCTGAAAAATAACTGCTTCAGTGGAGATTGTCAACCTACAGCAACAAACAGTGGTGGGGAAAAAGCCAAAATGCTGCAGAACTTCTACATATCTGTGGACATGCAGAATTTCAGCACATGGAAATGTTCAGTTCATCATTACCTATATGTGTTGAAATACAAATGAAAAAGACTATTGCTTGATTTTTTCTTTACTGCTCAAGAGGGAAGAAGAGTGTTAGCGGAGGGAGCAGTGTTCATTCTTAGCTTAGGAATTATTTCATAAAACGAAACAAAAATCTGCCTGAAGAATCAGTGTGCTTACATGTTTATAGCAAAAATTCTATTAACCCATTTTCCCTTAAAATTCTAAAAACACTGTCATCTCCTCAAATAATTCTTGAGTGTAAGCACATCCCCCAGGTGCTTTCTGCTCCCCCGGCCTCGCACCCCCAAATGACATCTTTTGTAACTGATTTCTGTTAGGTGCTTAATCAGACACTTATTCCCGAACTGCACAGATTTCCAGCCAGAGTTGCAGCTAATAACACCTTAATGAAAATGTGACTAGCCACTTCAAGAATTCACAAAATTTAATTAGTTGGGTCTTCTATTAGTGTTCTGATTCCACTGATGATTTTTTCCATATAAAATGCAACACACCCAATTTGCTTCAGGGTAGAAAGTTTGGAATCTCACAAACAGAAATTCAAACGCAAAAGAAACTGTTCTATAACTAGTAGTTATTTCTGACTTGTTATACCAGTTCAGGAATGACAAAGCATCACCCCATCATCCATTTCAGCAATGACATTGTGTATGCATTGCATTTGAGTGGCAAGGTGTTGGTAGCAGGGGGAGTCTAAAGCTGTTAGAAGCTTCCCTCATTTCTGATAGACTTAATGCCAGCCAGCTCCAAGATGGATCCACCTCTAGCCAAGGCTGAGCCCATCAGCAATGGTTGCAGTGCCTCTGGGATAACAAATTTAAGAAGGGTTAAAAAATAAAACTGTGTGGCAGCAGCCAGGAGAGAGGAGTGAGAATATGTGAGAGCAACAACTCTGCAGACACAAAAAGCAGTGAAGAAGGAGTGGGAGGAGACGGTCCAGGTGCCAGAGCAAAGATTTTCCTGCAGCTCATGGTAAAGACCATGGTGAGGCATGCTGTCCCTTGCAGCCCATGGAGATCAATGGCAGACCAGATAACCTCCTGAAGCCCATGGAGGACCCCACACTGGAGCAGGCTCCTGGCAGGATCTGTGCACCCTTGAAGAGAGGAGCCCATACTGGAGCAGGTTTCCTGGCAGGACTTGTTCCTGAAGAACTGCAGAAGTTCACGGAGAGCTGTCTCCTGCAAGAAGGAACCCATGCTGGAGCAGAGGAAGAGTGTGAAGAGTATGCGCATATGCACATACCTTGGTCATGCTGAAAGTTTGTCAGATTCAAGGGAAAGAAATAACATTATCCTTATGAAAACTAATGGGAAACAATAAATTATTAAACACATAATAAATTACTAATACTGTCCTAACCAGCTTTGCATTATGATATACCAAATCAGGAGATTGTATCAAAGCATGAAAAGGCAGCATTGTCTGTTGATATTGTATGTTAAAGCAGACATCCTAGCAATAACAGACTTATTTTGCAATTATCCTGGCTGTTTAGTTCCATGCAATAGTTCTTTTTCTTTCCTTTGTTCACACTTAGCCTGCTGTGACATGGCACTGAAACCTCTGCACCTCCAACATACTTTTTCTTTTGTTGTTTTCCCAACATCTTTGCTGTCCACCAGCAGTGTTATGAATGATCCTTTCACTGAGCTTTAGCATTCCAGCCTGGTAACAGACGGAGCAGAGTACAGATCAGATATGTGTAAATTACAAGAAGACCTGGCCAGCTGTGTTTAGTTGAAAAGGTATGAATTGAATATATGTGTTTAGATTCAGAAATGGAACAGAACAGCAATTCCTGTGATAAAGGAATAAACCTAATTGTTGCATTTAGTAGGGATGTTTGTGTGTATTTGATGCCTCCCTCAGTGGTAACAACTACATTCCCACAAGTCACATGCTTTAAAAATGTTGCTGTCTTGACAAAATAACTCCCATTACCTACTTGTATCTCCACAAGATGTTGTCTGTTGTTAACCTGGCTCACAGCCATTCTGGGGATCAGCACAGTAAAGTGCTTCATGTGTCTTTTCGTAGAGATTAGCATGACACAGAGTCTTATTGGTTGGAAGAGACCTTTGAGATCATCGAGTCCAACCACAGTCTTCCCCCTCAGGAGGAAAGAGTGTCAGAGATGTGATGAACTGACTGCAACCTCCATTTCCATCCCCCTGCACCTCTCAGGAGAGGAGACAGAGAAATCAGGAGTGAAGTTGAGTCAAAGGAAGAAGGGAGGTGTGGGGAGAAGGTGTTTTAAGATTTGTGGTTTATTTCTCTTTGCCCTACTCTGACTTCTAATTGGCAATAAATAAAATTGATAGTTGAGTCTGTTTTGTCTGTGACAGTAATTGCTGAGTAATCTCCCTGTCCTTATGTCTTGACCCATGAGCCTATTGTTATATTTCCTCTCCTCCTGTCCAGCTGAGGAGGGTAGTGAGAGAGCAGTTTTGGTGAGCACCTGGCCTCCAGCCAGGGTCAACCCACCAGAGTGTACTTCTGTCAATAAAGGAGAAAAAAAAAGAAAGAGTTATACAAAATACCACTTACAGAAAAGCAAGCATATATCTTATCTCAAGAGGAAAAGTGGCAGGTTTTAAGGGCACTCCATACTTTTGTAATATTTTTTTTCTAACTTAATGAGCAGGTCAAAGGAATATACATGTGTGCAGACAGGAAAGTCAAGTGAAATTTTTTCTTTTTTTCTTCCATCAGCAATAGTCAACTGTTGAATATGAATTTGTGTCATATTTTCTTGTTTTGGTTTTTTTTTTTTTTTTCCTGGGTTTTTCTAACTTACTTTATGCTAGTGTGAGATTTTGTGAAAAAATTAGATATGAACCATGAGATGTGTTTTTAATTTTCAAGCTCTGGTCTTGTATAATGTTTGCATTAAGATTTATTCTAATTGAATCAGAAGCTATGAATCTACTCTTCAAAAGAATGACACTCTTTGCAGGTTGATAATTATAAAGCTTGCCTGTCAGGTTTATCTTGAAGTCTAAATGACACCATAAAAATGCAAACCAAATTATTTCAGAGGAAGCTTAGCCTTCCTGTTCATTACTCTGAAATGCTCAATACCTTCATTCTACCTGAATGAAACAGGAGAATTAGGAAAAGTACCCTAGGTTTTTAAACACTGTGAACTCCATCCAAGGTATAATTGCTCCAGAAACAAACACCTAAGTGTCATGCAGAAAGCCAAGTGAACTGCTACATTCTACATTAGCGTTAACTTCATATTTTATATAAGATGGTTTGAGGTAGATTTTATTGTACTAGGTTACTGGTGCACTATCCCATGCCTATCCCTACAGTGCTAACAGTTGTCACTATAACTTTTAACTTTTTTTATTTTTTTTTTTTTCAGAAATTCAGTTACTGCACACTGTTTTACATAATTTGATATTCAGCAAACCCACTTCTAAACAGGCTTTACATCCATCTAATTTTTTTTTTTGAGGGCATTTTTCCTGCTATCAAGAAGATCCAGAAGTGAGGAACAGTGAACTCAAGCAACATGAGGAATAATTCCCCTGCCTCTAGGAAATCCTAATTGAATCTAAATCAACAGTGTTAATTAGATGAATTGCAGATTGCTCTGTCTTTTACTGTAAGGCGTTAAATCTCAAATGCGTAAAGTTGCTATTTCAGATATCCCTCAAAGAATTTGCTTAACGAAATTAACAGAATATGTCTGTGGAGAGATGAAGTTAATTGCAACTTCTTTGTCTTGTATGATTATACTTTCCATTTTTTCAGTTTACAAAGGAAGAAAAAAATAGATTTTATGTTTTGGATTTTTTTTAAAATATCATTAAACTTGAGTATTACATTTTCAATTTAAAAATAAGGCAGTTATAATGCTATAAAAACCTAGGATAATTTCAGGTTTTCTCAGACATTCACACTATCTAAGCAAATGCACGTGCACAGTATTACTGTTCTAAGCTGATTTTCTTTCTCACTTTCTAACTTTTAGTGACTGAGACTGCTCATGCAAATCTGCAGATAGTGGTGTTCAGAGGCAATAATAAAATAAATGCACATATTCTGCAAGTGATGATTCCTTTTTCCATAATGGCTGACTGCTTGTTTACAATATGCAATAGATTGTAGTGCAGAAATTCCAGAGTTGTCCCCTAGCAAACTTTCATATTGCTGGACTTAGCATTCACACAGCCACAGCTTCCATTCTATAGCATTAGCTCAGGTGATGTTAGCTCAGAAGTCACTGCTTCGGGGTCAAATAAAACCCAGTTACAATGGGAGAGAGGGAGAGGTTGTACATCTTCACAACATTTGCATCACACAATCAAGAACATAAGCTGACCTTGGCAATGCTAACAGGGCAAAGAAGAATGATTCTTCTTGTCCCCTGAAGAGTAGAGGAGATACATGTCTAGTGTTCTATTGGTAGAAAGAAGACCGCCCTTAAAAATCATCTCCCTTTTCACTTTACCAGAACACAAAGCTTGGAATGCCTATTAATCTCATCTATTTTGCATCAAGAGATATTGCTACTGAGAGGAAAAGGAAATAAAAATTATATGAGGAAAAAGCAAAACAACACAAAATAAAACAAGTATGACATTTAAGACTGTAAACTGAATACTAGGTGTGATCCTCCTTCAAGCCTTGTATCAGAGAAACAACATATATCCCTTGTTGAATAATATAATGATTGTGATAGATTTATTATTTTTTTTAAAAAATTACAATTAAGCACATTGTTAGTATAGCAGAACCATGATCCCATGACTCCATTATGGGGAAAGGTTTCATAGTTTTTCTAGGGAATCAACACAACCAGGTGCATCCCTGAAGTGTCTGTATGCTCATGGATGCAACACGGGGAACACACAGGAGAAATTGGAGAAAACAGGAGAAAAAAAGGGTCTGTGTGGATTTACATGGCTGTGATCCCACTGAGTTTACAGAAACATGGTGGAAGAGTTCACACAACTGGAGTGCTGCTATGGATGGCTACAGGTTGTTTAGGAAGGATGGGCCAGAGAGGTGGAGAGGGCAAGTTGCCGTTTATGTGAGAGTGCTGCAGGATTGCATAGAGTTCTGCCTTAGAGGAGGTGAGAAGACATCTGAGAGCTGATGGGCTGAGAGACAATCAATGTAGGTGATGCTGTGGTGGGTGTTTGCTACAGACTGCCTGATCAGGAGCAAGAAGCAGACAAGGTCTTCCAGTTGTCTGAAGTACAAACCACACATATGCAGGCTTTTCACTGCATGGGTAATTTGAATCAATAGGAAGGGAAACACAGATGGCACAAGGAATCAGAAGCATATTGATGACAACTTCCTGAAACAGGTGATACAGAAGAAAACAAGGAAAGGTGCTCTGCTGGGCCTCATGCTTACAAAGAAGATCTTCTTGTCAACGTGAAGGCCAAAGGTAGCTTTGGCTGCAATGACTGGGAGATGGAGGAATTCAAAATCCAGAGGGGAGGGAGCATGATAAAATGCAAAATCACATCCCTGTACTGCAGGATAGACAACTTTGACCTCCTCCAACATCTGCATGGAAGAGTCCCATCAAATAAAGCCCTTGAGAGAAGAGGAGCCCAAGAAAGCTGTTTAATATTCAAGGATAACATCTTGCAAGCTCAAGAATCACCCATGCCAACAAGCAGGAAGTCAAGCAAAAATACCATGAGGCCTGCATCAATTAACAAGGAGCTCCTGGCCAAACTCAGATATAAAAAGGAAGCATTCAGCATATGGAAGAGGGACAAGTTACATGAGAGGAATACAGATATACTGTCCAAGCATGCAGAGACACTTAGGAAAGCTGAAGCCCACCTGGGATTGAAATGACAAGGGAAGTCAAAGGACTTTTCTAAGTACATAGGTGCAAAAGGAAGACCAGGGAAAGTGGGAGCCCACTGCTGAGTGAGGCAAGCAACCTGGTGATGCAGGGCATGAAAAAGGCTGAGGTATTGAATGCTTTCTTCTCATCAGCTGGTGAAATATGGCCTGAATCAGCACACAGTAAGGTGGACTGAAAACTGGCTGAAAACTGGCAACCCTTCTATGCTTTTTGCTTCCAACCCTCCAAATGGGCAAATAACAATTTAGCTGACCTTGGCTGTTATAGCAAAAAGTTTGAGCAGGAGTCTCTATGCATGCCGTTCCTCGTCATTAACTATAAGCATCAGACCTTATCTGTTAGAAGCAGACACTGTCTGAAAAACATGCCATTAATTTAAGTGAGAAGAGGCTTATCCAAAAAGTAAAATTACTGAAAAGAAAATGGATTCTCTTGTACCTAAAGTAGGACATAAGGAAAGAGTTTTTTACTGTGAGGATGCAAACTGCTCTGAGAGGTTGTAGAATATCCTTGGAGATATTTTAAAACCATATGGCATGGTTTTGGGCAACCTGCTCTAGGTTGCTCTGCTTGAACAGGAAGTTGGACCAGAAGACCTCCTGAGGTCCTTTCCAACCTCAACCATTCTGTGATTTTATGAACGACTTCAAAATCTCTGTGACATCTGATCTGAAGAGGTATCTGAAAGTTAAGGATGGAATTATACCTAGTTATGCTTTTTCACTTTACTTGTTATTTTCTTTCTAAGATGCATGTCATATTGAAAAAGAACTCAAGGTTTCTTTTATGTTTGAAAGATACAGTGGAAACATAATTGTGAAAAAATATGTTTGCATAGAATTATCAAGTTATAATTACTCACGTACATGTGGAGAAACCCACAGGAAAATAAAGGTAACAAAGAGGAAGCTGAATAAGTGTTGTCATTATTATAATTTTTTGTAGCACATAAATCATTAAGCCATTAAAATAAAAAAACTCCTGTTATATGAAATAGATGTATCATAACTAGATATATGTGTAAATATATATGCATATATGTGTGTGCACAGCTATGTACATATATACACATGCATAAATGTATGGGTACATATATATATGTATAGAATTCACTCAGAGGTTACTCTTAGACTTTTAAATATGAACCTAAACACCTCAGCTTAGACACCTGGAAGTGAAAATATAGCCCCTTATCCTTTAAATTTACTCAACTGAGGGGTTTCTCCATATTGCTTAAGGAAATAAGCATGCCTGTCTACTTAAAGCATCACCCCTGCTGGCACTTAGGATGTCTCACTGTGCTGTGGGCTTCCAAGTAAAATTTAACTACAGGAGAACCCGAAGTCTTGTAGTACTATGTAAAAATTTAGAGAGTTTCTGGTTACAATCATAGAAGAAAAACTGAAATATGGGGTGACACTAAAGTGTATTTCTGCCTAAAAAATGTTTTATCTTAGCATGCAAAATAAGTAGGTGAAAACAAAACAGTAGAAACACATAAGACATTAGCCCTTTTTCTTCATTGGTTGTGAAATGCAAGTGTTGTAGAAGGCAGGTGGGATAAAGAGAAAAAATGTGATTCTATTTCACAAAATATGGGCTAACAGCAGCAGGCCAATTTCCTGGGAGGAAGTTATATCCTGAGGGTTACTTGCACAGAAGTAGGAACTTTTTCAGATGCAGCAATAGATATCAATCTATCAATTAATTTCCTGATTTTTTGGGGCAACTAAATGATATTTTTGAAGTTCCCTTTGACTTTACCACAATTTAATTGCAGAGAATTGGAAGGGGTTTTTTTTGTTGTTTTGTTTTCTTCTGTGTTCATTCTATTTAGAAATGTAAAAATTTTAAAAATGAATATTTTTTTTTCACTTTTATTAGAAGACTTACAATAATTGCATGATGACAAAATGGTATTTGTCTGACCTGTTTGTAAGTGCTACAGTCCTTCCTACTGCATATAATTTTACTGACATGATGTAATTTTAGATAGCAAAATACTAAATAACCTGTTTTAAAATACGGACAGCTTGGAGTTATTGACTTTGAAGTTTCTTTCAAGAATCCATCTGGACCAACAGCTTTATTCTCTGCTATGTCTTTAAAACCTTTAATTATTTCTACTACTGTTATTATCCTGCTATTTAAAGCACCACATTGTTCTGAAGACAATTTAGCTAATTTTAGATTTAAGCTGTTCCTGTGCTCAACTGTTATTAAGATGCTAGTAGCTATATAATGATTTGAAACTGAAAATTAATTCCTATTAATCACCCCACTATTCTCTAAAATAATGCCCCAAGTATAACTGCAGAAACTATTTATCTTTCCAAGCTCCCTCATCCATATAAACACTTTTTTATTACATAATTCTTAGTAATAAATTGCAAGTCACTTCTCTAGTTTTCCTTGCGTATCATGTATACTGATTCCTTCTCCTAATCCTCTAGTATTTTTAAAAATGTGCTTTGCCTTTTGTTTTTAATGATGTTACTATAAAGCCTGGATTTTACTTTGAGAAAGAGGTTATGTTGTTCTGTTCTGTTATGTTAGTGAGAGGTAAATTTGCCTCTGTCCTGGGTGGAGTGATTAACTTCACTCATAAGAGAGAAGTAGTGAAACATTTATTAAGGTGAAACGGATTTAACAAAATTAGTAGTAAATGTGGCAGTGTTTTATAAATTTTGATGGCAAGGTACACTTGATTATTTACTGCATAGAGGGTGGGGTCAGGCAAACTGTCAGGGATACCCTCCCATTGAGTGACAAGGTTCAAAAAGGACCCCCTTGCTTTCTAAATTCCTTCTCAGAGAGGAGTCTAGGCACAACTGGATCCAGTCCTAGTCCCAGACATGGTCAACAGTTTATGTCTACAGGAGTATACATGCAGAATCAATCCCTTATATTACTTAGCTAAGATTTTAAAGTTTAGCATGCTATTAGTCTTACCGAGAATCTGTTGCAGTAAGGAATCTCTCAACCTCATGGAGTGTCCTTGCTAAAAGGGACACCCTAGTGTGAATCCTACTGCCAATACAGGAGAACTCAGAAGGATCTTGGGCTGGCCGCTATTTATAGAGTAAGATAATTGACCTACAGTCATATTCTGATGGGAACAAAGTATCTAGATCTCCACTCCAGACAGTGTTTTGGCTGTGTTGTCGGCCATCCCCCAAAGTCCAGGTGCAACTTATCACAACTGGTGTTGTGATGGCCACGATGGCCATGGCCCGAGCACGAGCTAGCAGGGGAAAGAAGGAGAAAAAACAAGGAGAGCATGTTGTCACAGCCTTTCGATATTTTTTATATCTGAGAATAATTACAAACACTCCCTGTAAATCAATGTTTTCTATTAAAAGTTTGAAAAGGAATTCCTTGCATAGGAGTGCAACCAACTTTTTTAATGACCATGACTTTTTACATGAACCTTAATAACCGACTGAAATCTAAGCAGCATGGTAATATAAGAGAAGCAGAGTGATAACTAGAAAGTTACTCCCATTATGTCTCCTCCCAATTTTAATGTTAGAAACATCCTCTATATTATTTCTCAACTACCTGTTCACCAGTGATAATTAATTTGTAGAAGAAAGAGAACCATTTTAGTGACTGATACTAATCTACCTTCAAGAAGAGTTGAATACTCTTCATCATCACAATGCTTATTTTCTCCTTTTTTTTTTCTTTTGGTCAGAAATGGGTGCACTATTGTGGCCATAAAGGCAATGGTGATATTTAAATGGTCATTTATGCAAGAATTATAGTGAAAAGGTTTTTGAACACTTCTGGTAGGCAATTGGAGTCACCTGAAACAAGGATGCACCAATAATTACACTGTAATTACTGCTACCCTTGATACTCATAATGATGGTTGTATACAGATTGCTATAATGGCAAGAAGCAAAATCATTGTCTTCCATGATTAGCCATCTGACTCTGATGTCAACCAAATCCTACACAGAAGAACTAGATAAATACTGAAAAAGTGGTATCAGACCGCAAGTGTTGAGAGGCATGTGCACAATTCAGTTTTCCTTTTGATAGCAGTAACCCCACTGCAATCCTTTGAAAGGTCAGACGGAGTTGAAACCAAAAGGTTCAAAGGCCACTTTTCATTTATTGTGGAGACAACTGTTGGCCCACCCTGTCTTTTCTCAGTTCCTTGGCAAAAGGCTCCCAGAGACAAGCAGAAGTATTACAGAGGGGCACTTCTCATGTGAGTGCAGATGCTACTGTTTTCTAATGGGCCATGAAAGTTCTTTTTGCTTACAGGAGTGAGCAATTGGCTTCTATTCAGTTCATGTTGCAGAGCTGAGCTTATTTAAACACTTTCAAACAAGGTTATCAGCAGCAGAAGATACAGGGTCATGAAATTCAGTGAAAATTGTATATGTCTCTCTCTGAGATGGAACAACTTACCTGATGAGGAGAATAGCCCTGATACCTTAAATTTATGAACTGGATAGAAAATGTAGCCTTAAGCAATAAAATAAGCACAGATCATCCAAGGTAAATGTAGTGACTATGGGTAATTGTGGTAGGAAATAACATTTCTCCTCAAAAAAGCCCAGAGTTCAAATCTCTTTGCTAACCTTAAAAAAAGATTTCCCAACCTGACACAATAAGCTAAAAAAACCACCAACCATAAATGCTAACAATCAATGAGAATTACAGATATATGGCTCTAATTTCACTTGTCCAAGAGCATGTACTACAGAGATATTAGGCTATATTAAGTTATTTTTTTATCCATTAAAACATTTTCCCTGTAATATACGTCTGAAACAAATGATACAAGAAAATCTTCAGACGATAAAAATACTTTTCCTTCTAGTCATGCTAATTTGATAGGTTTAGTGAAGTGGTTATATGAGCAGCCAAAAGAAGATTATTATATTTAAACCAGATGAAACTGAGTGGACTTGAGGACACTTGATACCTCAGGTCTGTGTAGTTAGGAGGTGAGAGTGCCCAGCACCTAAATAATAATACCTTTTCAGTCAAAAGAATATGTAATTTTATTATATGTATTTATGAGGAAATGCCCAGCACACCTGACTGTATGGTGGAGACCATTTCACAAGTAAAAACTCATGTTTTGAAAGCCAAACACACTCCTTTGGAAGCAGTGATGTGCCAAAGTCTCATTGTAGACCATGCCCAACCCTGGGAGTTTCTCCTAGGATTGCTGTGTACACAGTACACCCAACATGGGCTGGAGAACACACAGGGGCTGGTGTCAGCCTTTCCAGGACGCCAACACAGCACCATCTAGATGACTATGTGCTATATAGCCTGACAACAATATGACACAAAGGAGAATATACTTTTGCAGGAAGGGCCATATGTGCAGTGTGGACCTTTATTTTAAAATTTACTGTGCTACTCAGGGAACCACATGAGCATCAGAATCACATACGTGAAGTGTACAGATGTCTTTTCCGCCTCTTCATCCTATCCAGCCTCCACTCCAGGCCTAGAGAGTTAGCGTGCTAGTTAGCATTCTTTAAGTGGTCCTTGCTGTGATATGGATGATTAAGTCTTGGGTTACCAAGTGACCAAATTTACTTTTGAACACTGCAATTTTATCTATGTCCTTTCAAAATATAGCTTGAAGAAAGATTAATAGTTGTGATGTTCTCTCCTGGCATTTAACCGTTTAGACACTAGGTAGGGGGAAGAAAAATTTGTGGATTTAAACTCAAGTGTATTAAGCTTCCTATTAAATGACCAATTAAAGATTACTCTAAAGCCAGACAAGATCAAATTCTTTTTAATGAAGAGCCTGGAATGTCTTCTAGAGCATGCTGAGCCACTGAACTACAGGAGTAGGGTGCACCTGGACTGGCAGGGACAACTTGCCCAGTTCCAAGGAATAATTCGAAAGAAAAGGTATTCGATATCCAGCTAAATAATGCCGACAGGAGTCAAACTCGATAGTAGTGAAAAATAGCATTTGCTATTCTTGATAAATTGTGCTGTCTCCTGTCTTGGCACCGCCAGAGGAGAACAGCAGAGGTGTAGCCCATGCAACCCTAGCACGGTTTGAAGCTCTAAGTTATGCACTTAGGAGCTTTTTTTCTCTTAAAGACCACGTAAAAATCTCATGGAATTCAGTAAGGTTTAAGCACTTGCTGAATTACTTTTATATATTAAGCCTTTAGGTGAATTGTATGAAAAAAAAAAAAAAGTTAAAATATTCACAGCCAATTGATATTTGTACTCCTGCCCTGGATACAGCTGCATTGTAGGAAAGAGAAGATTCGTCTTAAGTGTTCAGTCATAAATGTTTTTTATAAAATTTGTACTTTCTATAAAAACAAGAAAACTATTCTAAATATCTTAATTCTCTACTAACTTCTAATTTTCTCATAATAATCATTGAGAAGAACAGATGGAGGTTTATTTCCAGTTTTTTTATACCAGAATGAAAGCATACAGACATTTAATTTGCAGACCAATCTTCTTCTTAACAGGTTTAGTAGTACAAATTGTCAAGCTTTACTTTTTCCTTCTCCTCCTTCACCCACATTAAGTGCTCTGAGTGTCATTATAAATGTAGATGTTCAAGGGATATTGTACTGGGGGAAACATAACTTACTCTGTGTAACAGCTTTTGTATCTGGTATGCGATAATCTATATGCAAATAGTAAGACTGTTAACTATTGTTACCTCTGTTAAAAGAAACAATAGAAGGAAAATGATACTCCCATTCAAACAAATTTATAGAAAAACCTATCCCAAAACTGCAAATACCACCTACATTTCCAGGAATTGCAATTTATTCATTATAATACATTAGTATACAGATTGAAATTTTGTTCAAACTCTGAGGGAAAAAAAGATATGATATGATATGATATGATATGATATGATATGATATGATATTAATATAAAGTATACTGCTTTTGTGTGATAGTCTTCTATGACTCATAAGAAAGGGTTGAATATTTGCAACAGTAAAGTAGAAAGCAGTTGTGCACATTTTCAAGTTGTGCCAAGCAACACTGGTTACTTAATTTTTCATTCATGATCAAGCTTTCTACTTTAGCTGTATACTTTATATTAATATAATATAATATAATATAATATAATATATATTTTTTTTTTAATCAAAAAATATTTGCTGGCTGTTCTAAGTATTGGACCTAGGTTCAGCTTGTTCCTCCAGATCAACTCTGTATCTCATTTCCATGGAAAGTGTCCTAACTGCAAGAACAGAGAGACATCATAAATAAATCATTTGACACTGTCCCATATGATATCCTGGTCTCTGAATCGGAAAGACATGGATTAGATGGATGGATGATTCAGTGGATAAGGAACTGGTTAGATAGCCACACTCAAAGCGTTGTAGTTAACAGCTCAATGTCTAAGTAGAAACAAGTGATGAGTGGCGTTCCTCAAGGGTTGGTTCTGGGACCAGTGCTCTTCAATATCTTTGTCAGAGACATGGACAGTGGGATACAGTGCACCCTCAGCAAGTTTGCCAACACCACCATGTGGCATGGTCAACACGCTGGAATGAAGGGGTGCCATCCAGAGGGGTCTGGACAGGCTTGACAGCTGGGCCTGTGCAAACTTTGTGAAGTTCAACCAGGCCAAAAGCAAGGTCCTGCACCTGGGACATGGTAATCCCAGGCACAAATACAGGCTGGGCAGAGAATGGATTGAGAGCAGCCCTAAGGAGAAGGACTTGGGAGTGTTTGTGGATAAGAAGCTCAATGTGAGCCAACAATGTGTGTTCACAGCCCAGAAAGCCAACAGCATCCTGGGTTGCATGAAAAGAAACGTGGCCAGCAGGTCCAGGAAGGTGATTCTGCCCCTCTACTCTGCTCTTGTGAGACCCCATCTGGAGTACTGTGTCCAGCTTTGAAGTCCTCAGCCAGGGAAGGACATGAATCTGTTGGAACAAGTCTAGAGGAGAGCCACGAAGATGATCAGTGGGATGGAGCACCTTTCCTATGAAGACAAGCTGAGAGAGTGGGGATTGTTCAGCCTGGAGAAAAGAAGGTTCTGGGGAGACCTTATTGCAGCCTTCCAGTACCTAGAGGGGGCCTACAGGAGAGATGGGGTGGGACTCCTTATCAGGGACTGTAGTGATAATGGTTTTAAACTGAAAGAGGGTAGATTGAGATTAGATACTAGGAAGAAATTCTTTGCTGTGAGGGTGGTGAGACACTGGAACAGGTTGCCCAGAGAAATTGTGGAGGTCCTATCCCTGGAGGTGTTCAAGGCCAAGCTGGATAGGGCTTTGACTAACCTGATCTAGTGGGAGGTGTCCCTGCCCACAGCAGGGACAGGGAAGTAGATGACCTTTACGGTCCCTCCCAGCCCAAACCATTTTATGATTTTAAATAATTTCCTAAACACTTGGCCACAGAAAGCACAAAAAGTGCATAGCTGTGTAACCCAGTGGTTACACTCCCTTCTATGATCATAAACTTGGAATAAAAAACCTGCTTTTATCCTTTGATTTCCTAGTGTAAGTTACATAAACAAGCATTATTCAATCAAACACTCTTCCTCAGGTTCCACCTATAAAATTATGTTGACTGCTACTTCGTTATGTTATAGTTTTTTTTGAAGATGAACTATAAATGCTTATCTAAATTCATAGAGTTTCTTCACATAAAACTAACAACATTTACACTCAAATCAAGCTTCATTTTCTGTGTCTTGAACAGACTATATGCTTCATCAACTATTTTAAGAAATATTTGGTGTTGCTATTTTGGTACTCCCAAATGTCATAGGAAGGATGAGGTAAATAAAAGAGTATCAGATAACTAAAAGGAATAACTACAAAGATATACTATGGATTTCATAATTCTAAATGCTTTAGGATGATAGATGCAGTTTCCCAGATCAACTGGAAGGGCACATTCAGACCATAAACTTAATTTCCCTATGATAAAGCTCTTCACAAACCTTTTGTAGTGATGGATGTAAGAAGTATCAGAAGTTCCTTTCTTCACAACCACAAGAAACATTATCAAATTTATGCATACAGGTTTTTTTTTAATTGAACTGTGAGAAAGTTATAGTCACTTACTTTACTTTTTTTAGGAGTTCGTGCAACATTTTGAAGACAAATGTATGACAGAGTGAAAAAAAAAATTAATAACCTTTTTAAAAATGGATTATCAAATGGATATATAATTAATATGAATTGTAGTGGAGCTGCTCACCAACTCACTGAGGTTAAGCTACTTAGAAGAATGAAAAACTTGGACTATATCACCCTGTCACAATGCAGCAGTAGCAATCAGAACTTTAGATATACAGGTCAGTCTTGACTCTGATGAGGCCAGAATTTCTCGTCCCCAGTGTAAAACAACTTCAGGTCAATTTTGGCTTACCTTACTTTCACGTTGCAGAAGAGTACTGAACGTGCTCCAGCCAACCATTTCAGATATATCATGTTTGCAGACCCCACAGGTGTTCCCACATCAGTTTATTTTCTGTGTATCTCTGATGGAAGATCACGGATGTGTACTATGGTGCCATAGAAATCACCTGAACAACAGCTCATGTCACCTGTCATTGAGGGAGCACTTCCTCCTCTCCATTTAAGAGGTAAATCTCAAGTATTTAGGATACAACAGATATGTACAGAGACAAGTATGCTATAAGAAATTCAGAAGTTTTCTGCAATGTAGCACACCTGAAAAAAGTATTGGAAGTGCATAAAATATTAATTAAGACAGAGTGGCCTCCCCAGGGTTGGATTGTAGACATCTGAGAAAATAAGTTGAAAAAAACAGAAACACGGATGACTCGCCTACTTAACAGAAAAAAAAAAAAATCAGCTAAAATCTATTTCAAAAAAGCCCTGACTCCATCCTCCACCCACTGTTGCTTATTTTTTACAATTAAAAGAAAAAAAAAAAAAAACAAAACCAAACCTCCAACAAAAACAACAGAATGAAAACAGAAGAGCAGGGAGGGAAATAACCCCTCTCCTCTGAGAGAAGACAATCAAGTATGTTCTTCTAATATTTCCAGTTGCAAAATACTTGAAAAAGAACGTTTGGAGAGCTCTGATAATATTTCCCTTTTAATGAATTGCTTTCAAGACTGAGAGCAGAATTCTTAGTATCTGTTTTGAATGCCTGTAAATACTGCAGTCATTTTGTTACCAGTAAATTGTTATGTAATGTCTGGAAACAAACAAAAAGGTGTAAGAAAAAGCATTTTCCCCCTCCTTTTTCTTTCATGCAGCTGCAGTATTAAAAAGGCAGGAAGAAAAGTGATAGCATGGATTAATGGAAGTAGAAATATGACGAAATACATAGAAGGCATGCAGTAACAGGATAACGTAGCTGGAAACATACTGTTCTATCATGTAAGTTACAGTGTTTGTGTTTTGTTAGTACCTTAAAATACCTTTTTCAATTCACCCTCAAAAGATAGCATTCCAAAAAATTCAACGAGATGCTGCACAAATTTTATAAAAAAGATTTGCCTGATATGAAGATTAAGAAAGCAAAACTCTAGTGTAGATTCAAAATCTTTAATGTCAGGATGTATTGAGAGATATATGCATATGCTCTATTTTTTAAGGCATAAAACCTAGATTAAAATAAATTTGACCATAGGTAAAAATCTTGGAGCAAGAATTCTAGATTGGTAATAACATATACTTATATTCATAACTATTGTGTATTAAATGCCCAAATGACTCTTAATTACACATCATGTGCATGTCCCAGGAGATGTAATTATTAATAAATCCTTTTTTCACCATATGGATGCTTCAGTTTTGTGCCTTTCCCCTCTTCTTATCATCATCATCAAACATGCTTTGAAAGAAATAAATAGGGGTCAATCTGCAATTTCTGAGTAAAAAATTTAAATGAGGCTGTGAACGTCAATATGAATATGCAAATTGATCTTCTAGCTTCCTCTCAACAGAAATGTAAAAATAGATATTCAATATTTGCCATTAATATAAATTTTCAAATGTTTGTATTAAGTAAAATAATTTATAACAAGCTAAACACATACCGTTGATAATTGCAAATATTTTAATTTCAGTAATTCCATAGATCAAAGATAACGATAAGATCTCAGTCTAATTAGGTTAAGTCGTAATCAGCTTTGATAGTTGTATCCCAGTAAATATGATTATATTTGCCACTGCTGGGAGCAGACGTCGGGCTGTCAGGTCCCAGAGGTAGGTGGGCTGCCCTTGGCCTGAGTGGGACTGAGCTGGGTTTACCAGCCTGTCTGAGCTCCAGCTCCATGAGTGTTGCTGGCGAAGGGGCTGACAGCCACAGACAGTCCCTGGCAGACAAATGACCCCTGGGGAATATTGGAGGGCTTTGGGCAGCTTTCACCTCTTCCCTTGGAGCAAGAGGAAAGGGAGCAGGCAGGGATGTATGAAATGAAAGGAAAATATATGAAAACAAAGCCAAAAAGACACCAGAACTGAGGAGGAAGGGATCTCACCTCCAGCATCACATTCCTTTTAAGTGAGAGCTTGGGGTGTGCCCATCCCTCCCAGGTCTTCTTTTGGAGATGGAAGTATCAGACTCAGGTCACAGGGGTATTGGATCGCAGCGCCAGAGACCAAGTATATGTACTGGGAAGGTTTCCTGGAGCTCATTAGTGATTTTAACTGTGTTGTTACTGAAGCTTTCCTTTTCCTTAATGGAATACAAAAGACTATTAGAGAGAGATGAAACATTACTTGGACTGTGAATTCTTGGCTCTATACATACTGTGTGTTCTCCGTGGCCTGCCAGAAGATCATTGTGACAGTCACTAACATGCAAGGGAATGATGTCATCATCAGGTTCAGTTTGATGGGCTTTAGCTACTAGTTCTCAATTTAGATGTGACAGAACAAAACTAGAACTTATGTTTCTGAAGCCATAAGATGTGAGATCTCATTTATTCAGTATTACCATACATAGGATTTACAGGCCTGATATTTTTGAGTATTTTATGAAACATGATATTTTTAAAGACTATTTTGTTAATAATATCTAAGTTAAAAGTTGCATGGTGGTTAGTGAAAGTGTTAACTACTCCCTGCCATGCCATGCTTTTTAAGAACTTTGTTCTACTGCTTTTCCATAATATATGAAACATAAATAAAATAAGTTTCCACTTAATGTATAGTAATAATATTTTTACTTGAAGAAACTACTACATGAGGATAACTTCTCATTATATTCTTTACCTTTGACACCACCTATCCTTCATATCGATTTTGTTGGGTAACAGTTCCAAATTACACTGTCTAAATTAGTTTACGTTAAATAGTTTGTAATTATTTTATTTCTCATTGACACATTTATTTATTTATTTGTATTTATAATTTTTGTTTAAACAAAGTAATGCAAGGCTAATAAATTTGACTCGGGTTATAAAACAGTACAATAAGTTTCCCATATTCTCATAGCTTTTTCAGGGTGGGGTTTTTATCCAACACTTGTGTTACCAGTTGTGAATGTCAATACGTTAAAGTGATACTGAGACCTCTAAAGTACATAATGTAAAGCTCCTTTTGTTGGCATAAAGAAGCCACTATTATTCATGAAAATATTTTAGGTGAACTGGTATCCTATATGTAACATGAAGCTATATTTGTTTATTAAAAATTTCACATTAATTATATGATGGTCCTCATTATGAGACTTCTGTGAAAACTTGTAAAGTTATTTCAGTTTTTAAAAATTCTTGTGAAAAAAACCCAAGTGTTGTAAGAGGCATTCATTTGTAAGCAGAATATAAGAACTACTTGAACAATTAGCCCCTCAGGTTTTTAATCATATCCATAATAGGTTTTATCTGATGAACCTTACTGAAGCAAAATTCCTGGAGGTTCTGTACGGAGATAGATTCAGTGACTTAGGTAAGTAAAAATGTATTTATAACCTGAGATAATGCAAAAAGTAAAAATCGATCTTACCTGAAATTTGCACCAATCAACACATCTGTTTATATATAATGTGTCAGATATGACACTTTCTCCTAATGCTTTTCCAATAAAGTAGCTAACAGTGAGATGAATCATCTCATCATTATAACTCTAGCTCCTGCATATTTCTTATTCATACTGTTTACACCACTTCCTCTTATTATGAAAGGAAGACAAACCCCTTCAAGGCTGGATGTTAACATGAAGGAATCAACAATGAGTGTGAGGGACACAAAAAGACAAGAATTTATGAAATCAACCAACAGCTTTTCTAATTTTGATGTATTACTTCTGCCCTTGCAGGTATGCAGAGAGAGAGACACAGACACATACTTTTCTTCTGCATTCAGCTTTGTGGAATTCTTTGTCACTGATGCACTGTGAAACCTAGGAGATACCCTTATCACATGAGTAGAATACACCGTCTTGCAATGTGTTATAGATACAAAAAACTCTCATGGGGTGACTTTTTGTGAGGCATGTTGAGAAAGTGACTTGTACAGCAAGAGCTGGTCTCCACTTTCTTCGTGAATTTGGCCTCATCAGCTTCACTATCCATAATAACAATCATAAGCCATGCTGGGTGAATGAGTGACTTCTTCTTCTCCCCAGAGAACAGTTAAAACGTCCAGAAAACAGTTTACGTTTTGGTCAAAAGAATGGCAGTGTTAGAGAATTGTTGTGACCCAGGTGCAGGACCTTACACTTGGCCTTTTTCAACTTCATGAGTGGCACATGCAAGATATTTAAAACACATCTTCAATGAAAATAAAACATCACACAAGCAATCATTAACAACTGTATTGTTTTTAAATGCCAAGTAGGTTAGGCAATTTCAATGACAAAAAGTTAGCTGACCCAGTCTGAAAAGCTACTGCTGAGGTATTTTACGCCTCAGATCTTTAGTGAGTGCTGGTTCAGTATCTCATATTCTCTGGCTCTAAAAGAATGGCAACAAGAAAATGAATGAGGGTTTTCTTTTTTGTTAGAGACAGGTAATGGATTAGTACAAGTTGGCAAGATGCTTCAAGATCAGACAGTCCACCTTAACCTGGACAATTTTTGAGAAATAAAAAATCCCAAATTTGCTGTTCTAGCAGCAAATAAAACATCTTAACTTGAACTATTTCAGTAATCAATACCTAATCTGCACTCACAGCATTTTATTTTAGTTAAAAAGTAAAAGGCTGAAAAGGTGGAGTGTTTTGTAGCCAAAGAAGGAGCTTCACCGTTGGTACTTTGAGTATGTTTGCCACAGAAAGTTCCAGTATCATGTTTCCAGTATTGAAAAACAAGGCAATCCATCTTTTCCACTGAGTTATTTCTTGCTTTCTGAACACTAGCCTTACTTTATCAAGCAATTTTAACATTTCAGCTGATGCCATCTACCATGCATTATCCTTCTTTCAATGACTATGTTGTCAGTGTAGGTGTGTCTTATATTCAAAAGCATTTGCATCTCTCAGTCACACTTTATTCTCTATATTGCAAGAAAAGTTCATAACGTGACAAATGAAACTGGAAGAGAAATTAAATTGGAAGACGTGTCCATATTTCTGCATCAAAGCACAGCAAATTGCACATAAACAACACTCTAGTTAAAATTATAAGGCACTTCATAAAGGTTATAGTTAGTCTATGAAGGAAGAATGTTTTCCACTGAGCACATTTTTTTTGTTGTTGCTTTTAAACATCCAAATTAAGTGAAAGAGAAAAGAGGCATTTTGTTGTTAGCAAAATGATTGCAAACTGAACCTCATAATTATGAGTATTTCAGGGTCTACTTATCAACTGTATTTGAGACAGTTTTGCATTTCTGAGTCTGAACACAAAAAATTGGGACCATATAAAAACGCATTTCTAAAGGTCTGGGAATCATTATTGTTATTTCTTTACGCACTTATGTATTTTTGCCACAACGTTTGTTTTTGCAAAACCCTTTGTTTTGATGGCTGGGAAACTGCTATTAGTGTATTGTTTACATACAATAAACATGTACACCCAGCAGGACTTTAGCTTACAAACAAATATCCTAGAAAATGTTCAGACTGCACAGCCCATTTACAAATGAGGAACAGAAGTTAATATTTACTGACAGTAGTAAATGTGTATTAAGGAAGGTGTAAAATGCACAATATACATTACTCTTACCTATTTCTAATTTAAGCTTTTGTCTGTTGTCCTAATTGAGAGCTATTAATGCAATATAAACCTATCATTCAATGATTGCATGCTTGGGATTGGCTGTGAGAAAACAAAAAGAAAAAAACAAAAGGAAAAAAAGAACTTTGAAGTGAGATTCTGCGAAATCACACAATGTGATATAAAAATGTTAATAGCGCATATGTCCATGATAAAATTCTTGCAAGAGAATATTGATGTCAACTCATAGTAACAACTACATTTTGTAATTTACTTTATAGAACAGAAGAGGAAATTTTTTTGGGGGAAAACTTTGATCTTAAGGTTTCAATGTAGTTCTTGTAATACTTTGATAATATCTTTCCATGGATCAAGACTGTTGCTGGCATAGTTAATTTATTTTTAGCATCATTTAGACACTGGAGAGGGGTCACTGCATCTGTATGATTTTTAACAAAGCAAAACATGCTTCTTGATGCTACCATCATGGATTTTAAGGATGCAGGCATTACTTTGTCTTTATATACATAAATAGCTTTACACTAACAAAGAATACCCCTGATGGCCTTTTTTATATTAGTATTTGGCAAACATTTTGTGTTTGGGTTATTTCTTTAATATTTTATTTTAAAATTTTAAATATCAATATTAGGAATACTGAATTTCCCAGGCAAAAGAAATATTCTGTGGAATACTCAGGCATATACAAAAATTAAGTCATACAGATTGATCAAAGATGACAGCTGGTTATGGAATATTTTATAATATTATAATTTAATAATATATATGATATATTAATGTTATTTATTTAATATTGTAATTTGCCATTANACTCAATTTAACTGCCTTCATACAGAAGAAACTCAAATTTGTCTAAGCTGCAATCTTATTATATAGTCACTGAACATGTAATTACACCATCTATTATTATAATTGCTTTGTCCTCTGAAGACATCTGAAAATAATTAATAATACTGTGTAAAATTCTACTTTAAAAACCTCTTGAGTGGTACATTAAGAGAAGGAAAACCTCCCTTTTAAATTTTTATACAATAATACTGCCTTCACTATCTTACTACAAGTCTCATTGCACTCTTGTGAGCATTGTACTGAAAAAATGTTTCTTTTTTTTTTTTAAAAAAAGTCATTTTTAGCTCTTTTTGAAGACAGTATTTACCTGTTGCAAACTTTATCAGATTTGTTGATCTTGATACAAAATTGTCAACCTCATCAGTTCTTGTTATTGCAACTCACAATGAATTTTTAATTAGGTTGGTATTAAAAGGGATTTTAGACTTATTAGCCACACTCTTCATCCTGGTTGTGATACATTCATTTTTTATTTTCAAGTATCTATTCCTATTGCTGAGGAACCCTAGAAGATTCAATTTGTATCAAGACTAGAGAATTTCTATTTTTTTAACCAAGCTTTTGTTATTAATTGCTTTTCTTTTATGTCAGTCATGCTCTTCCCCATGACTATCAAAATTTTTTTGGCACTTTGTGAGGGTTTTTTTTGTTTTGTTTTGTTTTTTTTTTTACCACAACTACGTGCTATTACCCTATATTCAATATCATTGTTACAGTCAGTTCTTCATACACACTTATTGACTATTAAACGTATTTTAGATCTTTTCAGGAAACTGAAAAATTAAACATTGTCTTTACAAAATCTTCATTTTTGACCTTCCAGAAAAGGAAAAAAAATCTGTAGAAAGCCTCACGAACTTTTACTTCCAGCAAACTATATTAAGAGGTAGTCTGCCTAGTAGTCTTAATATTTTCAATTTTTAATTACCTTTGCTAACCATTAAAAAATATCAAAATCCTATTCCTTCAAATATAGCTTACCTCTCTCACCAGATTGAAAGCATAGAATGTGTCAGGCATTGCAATTTGCAAAGGCACAGAGTATATGAAATATACTGACAAATATTTCTATGGTAAGTAGCACTGAAATGCCATAGACTTCTATTGACCCTTATCATCTTCTATTCATTGTGTTACACTGTGCAATAACACTACCATTAACCAGGATGTGAGCTAGTTTGTGCACAATTTATGTTCCAATACTTGTAATAAAATAGGCATGTATTTTTTATCCAATGTATTTATATCTCATATATATGCCAAATTATTATAATAATATATATCAGTGGTGGTCTTCACATAAATATAAATTTAGCTACAACTTTGCTACATCAGTAGCCATAAAAACTTCTAGAGCACTAAGGCAATATGATCTACCAATGGACAAGCGATACAACAGTGTACCTTCCAGGGATAATTTCAGCAAATCATTATCAAATTTATTTTCTTTAACTCAGTCAAGCAAAGATCAACAATCATCTTGGTCTCACTTTATTGAAAAGCATTATAATCCTTGACAGAAGAACTTACTTCATTCTTAAACTATGTAAAATGTGCATGCTAGCATGATTGTGACCTTATGAAGCTTCTTCCTAGTGCAGCAATGTCACCATTTGCACTTTTTTTACTTTAGAAATTCAAGATTAACTCCTTTAATAATTATCTACATGAGCTGCAAGCTGTTCTTCTTATCAGTTCATTTTGATGTTATGTTATTGTTACCTTCATGTACCCTTGTCATGGTTTCAGTTTTGATAGAGTTAACTTTTTTATTAGCAGCTGGTATAGCACTATGTTTTGGATTTGGGATGAGAAATACTTTTGATAGTGCACAGGTGTTTTCAGTCATTGCTGTCTCTCAAGGACTTTTCTTCTCATGCTGCTCTGCCAGAGCACGGGCTGGGAGGGCACAAGAAGTTGTGAAGGGATGCAGCCAGAACAGTTGATCCCAGCTCATCATAGGGATATTCCATACCATGTGATGCCATGCTTAGTATGTAAAGCTGGGGGAAGAAGAAGAAAGGGGGGGATGTTCAGAATGATGGCATTTGTCTTCCCAAGTAACTATTACATGTGCTGGAATCCCACTTTGCTGGAAATGGATAAATATCTGCTTGTTGATAGGAATGAATTCCTTGCTTTGCTTTTGCTTTACCTGTACCTGTTAAACTGTCTTTATCTGAAACCATGAGGTTTTTCTCATTCTTACTCTTCCAATTCACTTCCCTATCTGAACTGGGGGCAGTAGGCAAGTGGCTGTGTAGTCCTAACTCCCAGCTGGGGCTAAACCATGACAGCCTTGTTATTAGTGTGCAGTTAAGAAAATGTGCGAATTCATATTTGTGATTCATAAACCATTATCAATCAAAGGGAGAAACAAATGCACAGTGTAAAAAACAACGGAGACTTTATTCAAACTTATATGTTATGTTTTCTTGATAAAGAATTCTAATAGCATTATTCAGCTATGTCTATTTGTGAGTTTGAGTTGGACTTTCCCAATAGCCAAAGGAACTTTGCTATTTTATTTGTTCTGGCATTTGTCAGAGAAATTATGTAACCTCAGTGTACCGTAACAAGACCATTGCATATTTATTTATACTAAAATACTTCATTAGGATTCTGAGCAACTGTCTTGTATTCACATCAAGTACAATCATCTTTCGGACCAGACAATGTAAGCAATATTACTCCGGATATACAGTTGTGCTAGACCTTTCTGTAATTCTTTGACTAGGAACTTTATCCTCTGTAGGCTATTACAGGAACATCAATCTGCATAGTTTGTGCCTGATTAGGGATTTATTCATTTGGAACTGGTTCAAGTGAGGGTGGAGAGAGGGAATCAAGATCCAATTTGTCAGCCTGACAAGAAAAAGAGAGGACAAAGTACACAGTAAAAGGAAACAACAAATAGATAAATAAAAGAAGAGTAATTTTGCTCTGAATCTTGCACACAGAAAATCTCTAACTTGCTCATATTGTATGAGCAGTAAAATTTAGTCAATGCTTGATGGAGATCACTGGATGTCTGTACAGGTTTTTTTTTCTTCCTATACCTACATCCACTTCATGCAAATCTACAACTGCAGTACAATATCACTCCATTAACTCAAATTGCCAGGTCGCTAACTAACACCTTGTTTATCCTCAGTGCCTGTTTATTAATGAAATGTAGGACACAGTCCTTTAGCTCTTAGAAAAATATCAGCATTACTGACAAGATACTATAGCTGTAGTGACTCTTCCAAATATGTCTCTCATGAGTTCTAAGTAGGAAAAAAATGTTTGCTCTCAGAATGAACCTTGAATGTGACATGTTACTTAGTGGCAAAGGCAATCAGGTGATGATGGCAGCTTCTTGCAGCTTCATGGGTGGCGCTATACCACCATGAGAGAAGGGACGGTTCCTTCAGCTGGAGGTCACAGTTTGGGAACTTCTTAGGCAACCCTCCACCACTAGAGGGACCTTCAGGTTAATCAGACACCTATGGTCTTCTAACATGCAGGAAATGGGGCTATATGACCTCATGAGGTCACTTTCCCATCCGCGTATGATTTTTAAGATGGGAACAGAACTTTGACCTGCTAAATGTTGCTCTACAACATACTTCTGACTGTAACCTCCCCAAATGTAAGTAGAATTGGAAAATATGTTGATTCTTTTCAGTACCACAGAATAAACAACTGAATTAGAAAATTATATTTCTGAACAGATGATTGGTATCATAACACCAGCCTGTCATGACTGTTAATTCACTGTCAAACTACAAATGCTGGGAAAGAGTCTCATTTGTCTTGATCAGGCCTCATACAATTCTGTGTAATGCTTCTTAACACGTATCTTCCTGAAGTGGTGAAACTGCCTTTCTCCTCAAATGACTGACTTTAACAGCATAAAATTAGGTAGATAGATACAGATATAGATAGATGATATAGATATAGATAAATATAGATATAGATATAGATGATATAGATGTAGATGTAGATGTAGATATAGATAGATACAGATATAGAGCTCGATATAGATAGATAGATATACTGTTTACTACTTTACTTACCATTTTACTGTGCCCAGTGTGACAGAGAGAAAAAGACTTCACTGAGAGCTTCAAATTAACAGTTTATTTGGACTTCACTCACAGCTCGAATACCTGACTATTGTAAGTTCTACAGATACAATGGACAATGTGTTATTGCAATCTAAAAAGCAATTAAAAGAATACACTATTACAAGCTACAAGTTATCCCAAAAAGTACCAACACAAACCACAAGTGTGCTAGATATTAATATCTTCGAAGTGTGCATTAATCACGATCTTAAAGCATGTCAAATATTGTATGTATGTTAATCACTTACCCTCTCTTTCAGGTAAGGTCATTCAGTCCCTGGGAAGTTACGCAGTACAGCCTTCTGGACAAGGAGGGGAAGAATCTCCTACAGGCTAGCTGTATCGTTGGAAGACTCCCCCCTTTTTAATTCCCAAACTTTACAGTCCCTATTTCCTGATTTGATGTGTGTGCAGGATTATGCCTGAGTGGATTACACTATCTGCAATGCTTATCTCTGTGGTTTGATGGGCCCTTAGTTTATGTAGCTAATTTTGTGAGGTCTAACACACAAAGTTACTGAAGAGTGGTGGGATTGGACTCAGGGCATTTTGTTTAAGGGACTATTAGAGGCTCCATTAGGATGCTGGTTCTTATTGTGATGCAGTGCTGAGAAAACGCCTGGCTGTGCCATTTTCCACAGCTCCCACCAAGTCATGTCTGCATAGATAAGGGTCTGTGAAGGTGAGAGGAAGCCAGTCGAATGACAGCTCCCTGCATGTCACCTTTTGTGAGGGGGAGGCTTCTGAGCTGCCTCTGTCTGGACTGGCCTGAGCTGCCCTGAGCCGGTTCCAGCCGGTTCCAGCTGGTTCCAACCGACCTACTGCAGGGCACGGCTCAGCCCCACAGCCACAATGACAGTGCCTCAGGGAAAACCCATGTCAGAAAGGGTAAAACTCCCTCCCTGGCAGAGAGGCGTGAGGGGAAAAGCATGAGAAACATCTCTACAAGCAGGAAGGCAAGAGAACGAGGAAAGGGAAGAGGTGCTCCAGGTGCCCAAGCAGGGATTTCCCTGCAGCCCCTGGAGGAGACCATGGTGAAGCAGGTGCTTTCCCTGCACAGAGCAGGTGGATATGTTATAAAGGAACTGCAGCCTGTGGAGATGACTCACGCTGGAGCAGAGGAAAAGTGTAAGGAGGGTTTAGGCACAATCCCACATTCTCCATGCTGGTGTACTGCACAGGATTGGGGAGGTAGGGGAGTTTGGCATGAAGAAGCTGAGCCTGGGAAAACGGAGGAAGAAGGAGGGAGGTGTTTTAATTAATCTTTGTTTCTTACTACCTAAATCTATTTCACTTGGCAATAAATTAAATTATTTTTCCCCACATTGAGTCTGTTTCGCCCATGGAGGTAACTGTCAAGTGACCTCTTTCTCTTAATTTTAGCCCATGGCCTTTTCCATGTTTTTTTTCCCTTGCCATGCCCGGCTGGGGACTAAGAGAGCAGCTGGGTGGGCATCTGGCAGCCAGCCAAGGTCAACCTTCACAGCAGAAATTGGTAAAAGTGGAGAATCAACAGTAAGTGAAAAATCTACCCAACTTTTAAATCAATCTATCTTTTCAGAAATAGTGTGTGTAACTTGAAAAGCAAAGGTTTATTAATTAGCTTACTAGTAAGCATAGCTTTCTGCATAATGAACTAGTAACAATAATGGGTTAAAATATTTGGAATCATTGTATTAGATCATAGGATGGATTTTGAGGCTAAAATCTTGAATAAGTTTATCTAGAAAAATCCAGTAACACTGGTTTTCTAATAACAAAAGTACAAACTTTGGGAACGGTATTAACAAAAGACAAGTAGGGAACAACACAAGATAAAAATAGTACCCTTAGAATGTAAGTGGCTCATTCCACTTAAAAGTAACTTAGTAGTCACCTTAACAGTCTGTAACCGTGAATCTTCATATTAGGAACATTACTATAGCAATATATGTTTCTAATTTGCTTTGATTGTTAATTGTTAAAGAAGCATAATGTTGTCCAAAGACATCAGTATGACGAACAACTCAAATTGTTCACTCCAAAATAAATATCAAAGACCCTTCTGATATTAAACATAGTGGAGTCTCGGGTAACGAATGAATCTGGATATTACAGGCACTGTAATGCATGCTAAGGAGCGCAGTACAGAGTACAGACTAGTAAGACTCAAAGTAATTAGAAGGCCAACATTACCCATTTAGCAGGAGTTTGACACCTGTCCTGCTGGATGTAGCCTGGCTCCTGCAGAGTCATGTCAATTTCGTGACTTATGCTCCCTAGTGATTACTTCCAGGAGTCTCACTGCTGGGACACACAGCAGTATGGCAAGGCATCCAGCTCAATGGACACAGTGTGAAGGCAACTCAACACCACGGCCCAAAGTATACCCTCTCAGATAAGAGTGCTAGAAAATGTAGAACAGAGACAAGCTGTTTTGAGGTAGCTCAGAGCCAGGCATATCTTCAGCTCTCTGTGCAACTGGGAAGGGGCAACATTGCACTGCTGATCCTTGTAGGAGAAGTGCATTCACTCACTCATGTGCATGAACTAACAAATCCTGAAGGATTAGAGTGGTTTCAGGGTAAAGGCTGACCACAGGTCATCCTGAAATAACCATCACTAGAGAGCTATGGCCTCAAATTGACAATCAAGCCATATGTGGTCAACAAAGTTTTAAAGGTAACATTATCCTTAGTACCAGTAAGCAACACATTGCAGACTGAATACATTATTAATTGTACATAGCTGAATAACCTACATATACTACATTGTTTCCTCTTTTTCAGTCCATTTGAAATGAAACCTTGTCTTTGGGCTGCAGAGCATAAATTCATTTAGAAATTAATTAAAGGCTAAAAAACACTTAAAAAATATAAATCTACATATGTTTAACAAAATAACTCCACATTTTGATGGACAATATTTCTGTAGTTTACAAATTAATAAATTGGTTTCTTAACATTCTGTGACTGAAATAACTCAGAAGCTGCTCCAGAATTTGACATTTTGATTTTAAGTTGAAGTGCAGAAAAAATAGACTATGTGTGAAGGTCACTGATGATTCATCTAAGAGATTAAACATTATGAAGTGTCTAGCAACATTTCAGATTTTCATTTATTTATGAAAAAGCATCATACATGTTATAATAAGGTTTTAAAATATTTTCTGAACAAATAAAACCAACAAGGGACTTAAACAGTAGATAAATTATAAGTTAAACTATATAGCCTGCTAGATTATATGGACAAAGACATTACTATCACCATTTTCAGAAACACATAAATTAAATGCCAATATTTGTCCTAATTTTTTTTATACTTTTATCAGGACTTAGTCAATTTTTCTTCTGCAGAAGTCTTCTAAATTGTTAATGGCATGTAACTTTCTTCCTCAAGAAGAACATTTAATATATATTTTTTTAATAATACAGAAAATAATCATAGAATCATAGAATGGTTGGAGTTGGAAGGGATCTTAAAGATCATCAAGTTCCAACACCTCCCACTACACTGGGTTGTTCAAAGCCCCATCCAACCTGGCCTTGAATGCTTGCAGGGATGGGGCATCCATAACTTCTTTGGGCAACCTGTTCCAGTGTCTCATCACCCTTTAGTTTCTATTATATAATTGCAGTGATTAAAATCACAACATACTACAGAACACATCAAAAGCTTCAGTTTTCTGTGTCCTGTTTCCTTGTGTGCAAATGTGGAGGATGGCTTCCAGAATTACTATACTCGTATATGATGTACCAAAACTGTATTTTGGATTTCTCTGATAAGATCAGTCATTTGCAACACAGAGAATAAGCAAAGATCAACATATATCACTTCTGAGGGTGGAAGAGAGGGTGGAATTCCACCATAGTACTGAGGTTAGTCTGTCAGAAATCTCTTCCAAGGAAACTTAATGTGTCCCATTTCTTATTTGAAAGGAATGGCTTGAGTTTGCAGCATTTGGGAAGACTCTGCAACATCAGAATGAGTGTTCTGAAGAGAGAAAAAAGGCAGAATAACTTTTTTTTTTATAAATCCTGAATTCTCCAGAATACCTTGACTCTTGGAATACCTGCAAATCTGTCAAGCTGGCAGGCACACAATTTTGTTTTTAACAAGTCCAATTGCAGTACAGCAAATAAAAATAATTTAAATAAAAACAATTATAGTGGGGAATCTTAGATCTAGAACCAGAAAAGATTTCTTCAAGATAGGCTACTTATATCACATCAATTTAATGAATAATAAAGCCAAGAAAATAATTAGGTCCTAAAGAACCATATTTTATCTCAGGAAATTATGAACAGGAAGGAGATAGATCTCTTGCTTAATTTTAATAATCTGAAAGTTTGCTCACTATAGTTAGGACTGCAAAAGCATGTTCAGATTAAATATTATCCCAACTAGCACAAGCACTTATTTTTAAATGAGACGACCTTCGTTCTTGTGTAATAACCGCAGAATAACCTGGTCAACCAGCTTCAGATGAAATCAGGTACTCGATCTATTCCTAATATAATTTGCCTGCCGAATCTAGGCCTAAATTTCCTGAAACGAAGTCAAACCATAACAAACAGGCTTATCTAAGGCAAACACAGTCTTAACACATCTGTAGTCTCCCAGGTCACATAAAGAGAATGTGACTCTCACATCATATTAGGTTTTCATAGCAGATTGTGTAAATTCAGATGAAGTTCAAGAATAAAGAATGAAAATTAAAGGTGTATGCCACCTTTCTATACATTCCATTGTATTAAGATGGTTTTGATGTAATGGATGCAGGAATTGGCCTAGGATACTTGGGATACTAGGATTTTTTTTCTGTAACTCATCTCTTAAAAAGACTCAGGTAATCCTTAAGTAAATCTACTGATAATTGCAGAGATTTTCTACATTACCATATGGTGATCTAAAAATAAAGCTGAAATGTGGCATTATGAGTGTACAATTTTACATTAGTGAACTTGATTAATATAATCTGACAACTACATTCTACAAAGTAGAGTTTCCAATCTCAGGAATTTTAGAGTTGTCAGTTACTGGAGAAAGAAAGAAAAGCAAAACCTCAGCATAACAAAGTGCCTGTAATTTCCACATTTTTAATATGGAATACACATGCACAATATGTTCAGAAGTTACTAATTAAAATGCATTCTGTAGCATAAAAGGTTACATTTAAGACTTACTGAATACAGGCTTTCTTCACAGGAGAATGGTCCATTTCCTCTTGGCATGCAGGTAAGTTAATACATTATTGAAAAATCAATTTAGACTGTTTTGATTCCATCAATAATTAAATGCACTGACTCAAAATTCCGTCTTTTTACTTATAAACTGCAATTGACATTTTTTATGTAATGTAAGCCCCTACCCATTACTTGCTTGTTAATATTTCTTTAATTTCCAATATCAAGAAAAAAAGAAACTTCAGATGTTTCTCAGCCATGTATTGCTGGCATATCCCTATGCAATTTTTTGTAAATTTAATGATGTTTCTTGTCCAATCAGTGTCTTGGGGATCCCATTTGTGCTGAAAAACACAGAAGTGTTGGTACAGAGGCTGCTGGGGAGCCAGAATTTCCAACTACATGGTTTTCAATTGACCACTAAACTCTAGAGTATTTTGTAAACTTAATTTAAAAATTACAAGGCTAAGATTTGTACTCAGACTATGATAACATACTTCACAGTTTGCAGAAGCACCGTCTACAGAAATATTAAATTTATATTTTTTTCTCACAACGTTTTCCCTTTCTGATTCTTCATTCAAAATAAAAGTGAAAGACAATAGTTATCTATAAATAAATGAGGTCACTTACTGCACCAGTTACCTATATGTCCAGGATTAATAAGTACATTAAAATAACCATGACAACAGAAATTAGTCTGGATGCTGAATCTAACCTGCACATTACTGTGTGCTCCTGAATTTGAAATTAAAAAGGATAATGCAATTAAAACAAAAATCTAAAATCCCAGGGAAAATTAATGTTAGCAATACAAAAGATGTGTTTGTGATTATGTTATGATAACTGCAAGAAATTGCTTTCAATTCATTATATTAGGATGCATGCAAACAGTGCACACAAAATTTCATACCAGACTAATTAACAAGAATTTTTTTCAAAAAAATACCCCATTCTGTGCTCACAAGATGAAAAGCCGTGGTCATTTTAAAACTGCATAATATAAGTTCCTTCTATCCTGATGAATTTCTCTGCAATTTCTTTGAAAAAAAAATTTCCAAGGCATTACATCTATACATTTTGGACTGTTAACTTGGCTGAAAATTTCCTTGAAATTGGATTCTGTAGGGTTCTTCCCCCTGTCCTAATACTGGATCATGTACTGCTGAGACAGGATACAACATTATGTAAATGGAAGTCTAAGGTTGTAAAGAACCTGCCCTTTTTTTCTCCCTCTCTTTTTTTCTTTAAAACATAAGACTTTTGCTGAAAGTGTGTAAGACAGAAATGTTTCACAAAATAAAACCTGAAACTTTGTTGGTTTGCTGGTTGGTTTTACTGAAAGAGAAAAAAAGAAAACAAAAATAAAACCACACAATGCCCTCCCCCCTCAAACATGGAACCCAAGCAAACAAAACCCCCACACTCACAATGTTAAAATTGGTTTGTTATTGACAGATGCTAGAATCACAGGAAATACCTTGACTTCACGAAACCACTTTGTGGGAAATTTGCCCAGGCAATTACAACTAAAAATGATACCTCTACACTATCTCTTGTCCTTCACTGTGCTCTTGGACTCTCCTTGTCAGTGAAGTGAAAACACACTATGCTTTTCTGACACACTGCCTCTGGCAATACTTACACCAGAAAATGGGAATTGGTATATTTATGATTTAACTGTTGATACATTGTGGTTTTGTTTGCAGAACTGTAAAATATAAGTAACCCTCCCAAGCCCAACATAAATAAAAGATTGCAAAACTAAAACAAGGGGCATTTTTATACTGTAAACAATTTTTAAATATATATATATAATTGTCTAGCATAATATCTTCTATTACAATATAACATGCAAATAGTATCTCTTAAAGGTTTTTAACCCCTCAAAATGAAAGATCTAATGAACTAAAAGTAGGAAAAAGGTCCAATTAAGATTTCATTCCTACTGAAAATTTAACGGAGTTTCTGTGAATCAACCCACACCATTCTGGAGGAAATATGTATTTCCAGAAAAGAAAACCTGAAAACTCTTGTTAACTCATCGAAAGTTCAGCTAGCTCTTTTCAATATTACTAGATTAAGCTACTTTGAAATTTCCAGTCTCATTTTAATGGAGTATGATTTAGCGGAACAATGAATTCATTTTTCTGATTAGGGCCCTGCCTGTACACACTTAGATTAGTGTATAACTGTATAGATTGAAACAAACTTCTTAATAAAAACATCTCTTTCAGAACAATAAATTGTTTAATGATACCATTGAAATAAGCTGTGGGAAGACAGAGAGATAGTAAAAGAGAAATAGAACAGAGATAGAAGATTTATGCTGGCTGAAGAGAAATAATTCTGAAGATTTCCTATATTAAACTAGGCAAACATTAAGACTTCAAAAACTTTTTTTCAATTAACCATTGGTAGATACTAAACAAGGAATAGTCTTCTAAAAATCTTTCTTGAAAACAAATATACAGAAGTTATTAGTTGACACATAACTAAATCTTAAATAAAATTTGAGAAGAGAAGCATACCTGTCTCCAAAGTTAATGCTTCAGGGAGAAAGGAAAAAAAATCTACTGCTGTAAAAACATCTTTTATTAGTGCTGCTAGTTGTTTTCCAGTGTAAATCTTTTTGAGTAAATGTACAACAAAACTTCTCTGAAACAAAATAATGATGTTTGTGTGGTCAGAAAACATTTATTCAGGCAACCTCAAGGATTTTTTTAATCAACATAGACAATATTACTGTACTCAGTACGGACAGAAAAATCTTTAGTTCTAATTCTAGAGTTGTCTGTAGTAGTTCTAGTGATGTTCTAGGACAACAGTTCTCCCTAATGAAAATGTGTCAAATCCACAAATAGAACTAGAACTATAAAATGTAGTGCATCATTACTGATTACATTAGTATAAAGAAATATTATTATGTTAGAGATGTAAACATACACATATGAATATATAATGATCTTGAGAAATGTAGCTGAAATGTTATTCTCAGATTCTAGGGAGATTTTTTTGCTCTGTTCGCCCATTGATAAGATGAATAATTGATGCATTTATAGCTCTATTAGAATCAGAAACTATCGAAATGAATGGAGGTCACCTTTTAGAAGGGGAAAAGGTGGCATGGTGCTGTGAAGTAATAATTTCCAAGAGGTCCTCTATTGATGCTAGGAAGAGCTCTCTGAATACTCCTTCATCATAGAAAAATACATCCGATCCCTCCTGACTGTTGGCATAATACATGGGTGTCTTGGAAGCAGTATGTTGTTGTCCCTCCAAATTACAGCGGTTAAGCAGCAACAGGGATCAGGCTCAATCCCACGTTTTGCTACCCCTTATATTTCAACTCCCTCCTGAGCTTTGAATCCTGAGCTCCACTATCTCATGGCCATCTACAATATTTCTCATTTCGCTGTCTTGTTGGTGTAGTCACGGGTCAAGGTTGGCCAGTTGCTGTGTATGCATTACTCCTCTTTGCTCTTTGTGATGTGTATTGGTTTTGAATTACAAGGTTTTAGAAGCAGGGGGTCTACAGGGCTGGCTTCTGTGAGAAGATGCTAGAAGCTTCCCCCACATCCACTAGAGCCAATGCCAGCTGGCTCCAAGAAAAACCCACCACTGGCCAAGGCTGAGCCCATCAGCAGCAGTGGTAGCACTTTTGAGATAACCTGTTTAAGAGGAAAAAAACATGCAATGGAACAACAGCAGCTGGAGAGAAGACTGAGGATGTATGAAAGCAACAATTTTGCAGACACCAAGGTCAGTAAAGAAGGATGGGGAGGAGGTGCTGGAGCAGATATCTCCCTGCATCCCATGGGGGACCCCATGCTGGAGCAGGTGGACACACCTGAAGGAGGCTCATAGAAAACCTCATAGAGAACCTATGTTGGAGCAGACTCATGGCAGAACTTGCACCGCTGTGGAGAGAAGCCCACACTTGAGCAGGCTTGCTGGCAGGACCTCATGGAGGACCCACGCTGGAGTAGTCTGTTCCTGAAGGACTACACCCCATGGAAAGGACTCACATTAGCAAAGTGTGTGGAATACTGTCTCTGTGGGTGGGACAATGCACTGGAGCAGGGGAAGAATGTGAGGATGATGGAGCAGCAGAGACAACAAGTGATGAACTGACTGTAACCCCCATTCCTCATCCCCCTGTGCTGCTCAGGGTGTAGAGGTAGAGAAGACAGGAGTGAAGTTGAGCCTGAGAAAAAGGGAGGGGTGTTGGGAAGGTGTTTTAAGATTTTTATTTTAGGATAATCTCTTTAATCTTAGGAGGAGCTCTGCCACCAGAAATCACTACCAGAGAGCCTGCATGCACCACTTATTGTAAATCCCCTATACTTGCTGTCTTCATAGAAGTGGGAAGTTGGCTATAGTGGGCATTACCCATGAAGGCTGCGAGTAGCTACAAAGTGATATTTTTATCTTTCTGACATCATTGTGACCCTTTAAAGGCAGTACAATATACCCACAACAAAATTAAATCACTAACACCTCTGTAGGCACATAGTTTTTGTAGAGAAAAGTAATGTTTTTTTTTGGCTTTTATAATACACACAACTTTTTTAGCTTTTTGTTGTTGTTGTTGTTGTTGGACATTACTATCCTCTCCTATCCAAAATCAAAAAGGTGCACTACACAAGATTTTAATAATTGTTTACTCTGAATAGAACTTAGCAGAAATTAAAGCCCAGGGCCTCATTGTACTAGGTGGGATGAAAAGATTGCCTCTTCAGTGGAGAGCTTATCATCTAAATTGTTAGAAAGTATGTGCTGTTACAGAGATGATTCAAGCTATTTGATCAAAAAGCTAGGATTTTCAAAGGCAGATAAGAAATTCAACAGCATAAAGTATTCATGAGATTTCTTGCATTACTCTCATTTCATCACTCGTATAAACCACAGACTAAAGATTGCACTCTTGAACAGTTAATACGTATTAAAGAAAACTTTCAAAGGGCAGTCTTCATTTAGACAGCTTTCGGATGACAAATTCTAAATAGTAATGCTAAACTGAAAAACAGTTTTGTGCTTCTGCAAGGCATGTGTCATAAGAGGACAATAGAACACAACTAAGGACCTTTCCAAAATACCTTGCCCTTTGCAACAATTTGCTGACTCCTTAGGAAACCATGTGAAGTCCACAATTAACTCAGTACTGGAACTGAGTTTAAAATTTTATTCACAGCTATGGTGACTACAACAGTTTCTAACATGATAAAATATTAACCGGAATGGCTTTTGTATTTTACACATCTGGGGAACAGATGCAACATGGCTGCTATGGCTGAGATATGTCATGGGATCAGCAACAAAGCTGTGCTTGCACATCCAAAGGAAAGAAATGATGCTGTGAAAGCTCCCTATAGCAGGTTGTGCTTACAATCAGTTGTATGACTAACCTAGCCCTACCCTGAGTGGGAGAAGTGGAACCTCTGAGCTTTCTATGTTACCACTCTGGGTAGTCTGCCCTCTCCATATCTTCTCTCCAAGGTGTGTGACATATTACTCTGCTACATGTAGGTTTTGGCATGTGGGATAAGGGGTGCTGACACACTTGCACTATGTGCCCTTCATGGAGTATTGTCACAGTATATAGACCCTTCACATTGTTGAGATATTATATAGGTGCATTTGACCATGGATATAGTAGTATCACAATTAAGCCTGAAGTTCAACAGAGACAAGGCAAATAATTTGCTGTAAATGTCTCGAATTCAGCTGTTTTGTAATATAAACTTACTACCTCTAAACTTTTGACCTGTTTTGAAAACGATACACGCATACAGTAAACTTTGAACTAGTGTGTAAATTTAAGGATATGCATTGTTTGTGTTGTATTGATTTTCAGCTGATAAGCTTCTTTCAATTTTTAGTACATTGAAACTCTAAATTGTGGCTACACAGTTGCATACTGTATTTTATTTATTTTCTTAATTCCCAATAAATTCTCTTAAGAATGCTTAATTATGAAGAACTTTCTTCTTCATTTACTTAAAAAAAAATCTGGATTTTTATTGATTTAATGGATTTTGGTTGTGTTTTTTTTTTTCAAAATTCTCAATCCTTAATTGTATCTTCTCCTGCAATATTCTCCTTTTCTTCAAAACACAGATATATTCTGTATATGAGTAGATAATGGTAATTTGACTCTACAGGATTAATACGTATGCCAAACTGAAAGACACTAAGATCAAACAACGTCTAGAAAGAAGCCATACAGGATTGCGAGGGCAACTGGAGTCTCACCTGAATGCAGATAAGTACTGCGAACTTTACAACAGTGCCTCCATATACTAAAAATAGATTAACTTAGCATGTAAGACCTTGAATGTCAAAATAAAAGCTTAAAAACATAAGTAAACATAAAATTCCAGGAGATAGGGTGAGAAAAATGGTGAGAAATGTTAGTAAGAGAAGGAAATGGTAAATAATGTAGAAACAAGGCAGTTCTGGAGACCAAGATATGCTTTTCTGCAGTGAAAGTCTCTACATCTTGCTATACAACACAGAAATAAGTGTTCCTGGTCAAGAACAATTAGCAGAGGAAGATGCTCAACCATGAATACTTTATCAGAAATTTAAGACTGTATCATACAGATCATAATACATGAGAAGTAATGAAGAAATGAGTCTGAGTCTCTCTTCCTACTTCCAGTTGGCAGAGGCTGAGCAATATCACTGTGCAAGTGCAAACTAACCTTTGGTGCTTCAGTACACCAGCAGAGTCAGAGAGCCGCACATGGTGGTGTTTGCTACATGGATTGCCCAAACATCTGCAGTAGGACAGTGAATGTGTCACACCTACTGGTGTGAGACTGGTAGGTGGCACTGCAGAAGGACCAGTCACTGTCCCAGTGTAATAATGATGGGCCAGCAGTTTAGCATGTGGCCATGCTGTAGTCTGAAGCATGGTCAAAGGCCTTTGCAGACAAACTGGAGCTAGTTCCTGGAGGCTGTTCTGAAGGCCCTGCTGCCCTGTCAGCTTTATTTGCAGTGGCCAGGCTGAAAGCTGAAGACATCTCCACACTCCGTGTCCTCAGCAGAGGGACCTGATGGATGGGCATAGTTTTTTGATTCATGGAACTCATTGTAAAAAAGCAGTGTTTCCTTTCCAGCCAGAAAAGTTATGTAGGAAAAACATTCCTAAAGGGAATAGCTACTTTCCATGTCTGGACAGCACAACCATTAGTAAGTTAAGGCATGTAATTAATTATAGATGAAGATAAGGAAGCCAGTGGTTTGGCAGAGGAAAAACTGGCCTTACAACTATTACAGTGAACTTGAAATATTCAGAAACATACTATTTTTTGTAAATTGTTACAGCAATAGGACCAATGGAAGAATCAGAACAGAGTTTTCCAAAGAGCCTTAATGAGATTACTGAGTGATATCCTAAATCTTGGGTTTGTTTATACTAGAGTGAAGAATCTACACACTTTAGCTCTCCATCCATCCTAAAAATAAATAATAATTTTGTACCCGAGTAATATATCTTGGACTGGAGAATGTTATAACCTATAAAGCTCAAACATGAATTGGCATGAAAATGTAAATTACACTGTTCATTACATTATCTAGACATGTACATTTGCTGCAACAATCATTTAGCAGTTAATCATCTTGCCATGATTTTAATCTGTTGCTTGCTACTGGCTGAGATCATTTATAAATGGATTTTCCTCCTTGTTATTCTATTAATACAGTTTTTCTTTGAAATTTGAAATTAAATGTACATGGTAGAAACACGCATGAGTATTATTATGAAAAAAAACCCAGAAATTATTATGTATCTGAACACTTTACTTGTATTGCATTCAGTATTAGACTGTCTTGATTTTCTTGATCTGTGTTTGTTAAAGGTCTTTGGATAATTGTGAAAAAATCAGTAATGCCTAAAAAGATTAATGTTATGATATAGGAGATCAGGAAATAAATGTCTTTCAGATTAACTGATTTTTCCCTGGACTTCTTACTGTGATATATATTGTTACTTCAAATCATGTGCTATAAATCCCTTAGGAGCAGTTGGTGAATTTATTCTAGGTATAACTGGGAATCCAACTGGATAACTGGGAAATAAGCATAGTATTGGAATTGTGATACAAAAAATGCGAGGGGAAGACAGTGAAAAACATCAGAATAAATAGAAAAGCACCAATTATTAAAACACTTCCATTTTTTTTCAGAAAATGAGATACTCCATATAGACTTAAAGTCATAGAAATATATGCTTTACTTAAAAAATTAAAAAGGAAGAAAGAAAAAAAAAAGAAGGTAAGAGCAAGTTTAACATAAAAAGGCCATTATGAGAGGAAAGAAATTAATCTATCCTTAAATAATTAACATAAAACAAAATAAATGAAGGTTTTGAGAATAGCTGTTATTTTTATTTTTATTTTAATAAGACAAAAAATTCAGCTCTGACTTGTTTTTGGAGATGATTGGCAAGTCATATTTGTGACTTTTGTTATTGCTTGCAGTTTATTATTCCATTCTAGCAATATTCCTTGTTATGTGTTCATTTTTAAGCAAGTTGGTAGAACTATAGTAATTATTATGATCAAATTTCTGCAGTGGAAATACTTCTGTAAAACCTGTTTTAAACATTCTTTTATAGAAATAGTGAAGAATTTATCACTGAAGTCATTAAATACATCAGATTCATAGTCTTCACTACAACAGTTTATATTTTGCTATGATGACCAAGGCAGAAAAGTTGTTGAATACCTTAGCCTTGTCCATATCATGGGTAACCAGGTCTCCTGGTTCCTTTCAGAGAGAGCCCACGTTTTCCCTAGTTTTCCTTTTATCACTGGCCTCACAATGATGTTTCATAAACTATGTTTGCAGTAGAAGTCACCTTACATTTTCAGAATTCTCTGCCTCTTCTCTTTCTGAAGTTTCATGCAGTCCCTTATCCAACTTCTTCTGTCTGTTCCAGTTAACCTGAAAAGGATGTATTAAAAGCATTTAATTTGCAACCAGATTTTCTAGAGTTACTTGAACTTTGAATGAATTTGATTACCTGCAGAATTTTATTTCAAAGCTCTGACCGAGCATTATCCCTAGCTTGCATGCAGTAAACCAAAGGTTACCTCCTTGTACTTCTCTAGGGGAATACAATCACAAACCCAAGGCCTTCAAAATCCATTGCAACAAATTTACAGAATCACAGAATCACAGAATGATATGGGGTTAGAGGGGACCTCTGGAGGTTGTCTAGTCCAACCCCCTGCCAAACCAGGTCCTCCTAGAGCAGGTTTCATAGGAACTTATCCAGGCGAGTTTTGAATGTCTCTAGAGGTGGAGACTCTACCACCCTGCTTATCCACTTAACTCACCATTTTTAAACATTTATGTATGATTTCTGTGGTTGTTCTTTCTAACTTCAAGCAATGCATGAAACTGCCCCTGACAGCTATCACTGCATTGTGATAGCTTTGCAGATACATTTCCCCTGTTATAGTCCCAGCATACATAAGGGTCAAGGTTAATAAATCTCTGTTATCAGATTAGCAGTACTTTCAGGGTTAGCCAAAATTGTAGCTGAACAAATCCTTCCCTTTTAAAGCAAGACTTATAAAACATCTATTGCATTTCGGAGGACTTACTGTGCATGAAAAAAACGTGAACCCATGAAGGTCAGGGTGAGACTTTATTCTGAACAAGAAATTCAGACATCTGCATTTTGAGTGAGAAGAGGTGAGAAACAAGAGCACTGACAAAAGTGGAGTTTTTCATAAGATTGTAAAATGATCTTTAGATTTGGAAGGAACCTTAAAGACCACTGAGTTCTGAGCCCCCTACCATGGGGAGGTACATCTTCCACTAGACCACATTGCTTCAAGACCCATTCAACCTGGCCTTGAATACCTCCAGGGATGGGGCATCCACAGCTTCTCTGGGCAACCTGTTCCAGTGCCTTACCACCCACACAGTAAAGAATTTCTTCTAACCTTGATCTACCCTCTTTCAGTTTAAAACCATTATTCCTCATCCTATACATGCACTCCCTGACAAAAAGGGACCCTACCTTTTTTGTAGCCCCCTTTAGGTACTAGAAGGCTGCAACAAGGTCTCCTCAGAACCTACTGTTCTCCAGGATAAACAACCCCAGCTCTCTCAGCTTGTCTTCAAAGGAGAAATGTTCCAGCCCTCTGATCATCTTCATGGCCCTCCTCTGGACTCATTCTAACAGGTTTGTGTCCTTCCTATGTTGGGGACCTCAGAGCTAGATGCAGCATTCCAGGTGGGTTCTCATGAGAACAGAGTAGAGGGGCAGAATCACCTCCCTGGACCTGCTGGCCATGCTTCTTTTAATGCAACCCAGGATGTGGTTGGCTTTCTGGGCAGTGAACACACATTGCTGGTTCATGTTGAGCTTCTCATCCACAAACCCTCCCAAGTCCTTCTCCTTGGGGCTGCTCTCAATCCATTCTCTGCCAAGCCTGTATTTGTGCTTGGGATTGCCATGAACCAGGTGCAGGACCTTGCACTTGGCCTGGTTGAAATTCACAAGGCCCAGCTCTCAAGTCTGTCCAGGTCCCCCTGTATTGTCAGAGTTGCTCTGGAAAGGTCCAGGGCTTATCAGCACCTCCTGCAAGAGCTGCCAGCTGCTGGCATTTATCCTTGCTGCCCTGGGCTGTCCTTACCTTAGAAAAAAAACCCTGTGCACCAACCTCTGCTGTGGGTTGGGCTGGCTCCAGAGCAGCTCCCCTTGGCCACCCTGTGTAGAGACAATAAGATCTTTTTTCCTCCTCAGTGCTATTCTTGGAAATAAAAGTCCTGTTCTGGTTGTAGATCTTGCAATTTAAGTTTTTCTTAAGAAATTGAGAAGTATTTATACAGGAAACTGGATTTTCTTCAATTTAAAGGTGTATTTAATTTCTCTTTTGCCATGAATTCAAATGTTTTTCTTCACTGCTTTATCCTTCCAAAAGTGAAAAGGACTCAAAAAATAGTCAGATGCTCCAGAGATTCTACTGGGAAATTTGTTTTTGATTTTACTAGGAAAAGTGTTAGAAACTTTGGGATAGATGACAGAAAGGTGATGGATGAATGAACAGATTGCTTGTTGGAAGGACAGACAGAATCCTACAATAGTCTTAATTTCTTTAGCTTCAGAAAAGCTACAATCAATTTAAATATTTACAAGCAATTTTCCTGGGGGTTTTGTGATTTTTTTTTTTTTTCTGAGTTCTATTTCAATATGTTAAGTTTACTGTGTACATATCAAGCATAAGTAAATGACAAGAGACCCCTGACCATGTGGGGATGCACAAATGAGAATGAGTTTAGCAGAGCAGATAAAACAAGGGAGCTACAATTCCCAGTGCTGCTACTGCTGGCATCTTGACTGAGAGCTGACACGAAGGCAGATAACCAAATGCTATCCCAGAGAACATATTGCGAACCAATTTAAAACATTTCTGTACTATTTTTGACTCATGTCTCCTCAATGGAGTCATTAGCTTTAAAGTTTCAGTCTCTGCACTCAGCAGTGGTATCATTTACAGCTGCTGCTTCTGCTATTGACTGATGAAATTAAAATGCACTTAAAAGCATTACAGAGAATGGATTTGCAGAATGTTCATTGTGGATTGACATCACCATGAGAAACAGTATTGATTTGTCATATTAATTTATGGGGCTATTTCCATGACAAATTATTACTATTATTTGAAAGAAGTGAAAAGGAAAAAACCCAAATATGATTCACTTCAAAGGCTGAAACTCCTCAGGTAGGTTGAGGAAGTATTAGATTATTTATTTAAAAAAAAATGTTTTATGTCTGCCTTTGAGTGGGAAAACCTGCTACCCTATCTAGACTTAAGAATCTCCAATTTACACAGGGGAAGCTAATTCTGCAAATAATTGAGGGTAATAAAACAGCTATTTCTTAACCTTTCTGGACATATGTAGAGTGGGTATTCATACCCTTTTACTTTACTTTGACTTGCCCCTGCTTTGTGCAGCAGACCTTTCTTCTACATTCTCCCACTACTTCCTCATGTAGTGTGTAGAATAGCAAATGAAAGTAAATGAACCTGCAGAACAAACTCACTATTATGTCATTAATGTTTAAACTCCTATTAACTTTCAACATAGAACGTTCAGCATGAAATTACTCAAAATGGGCTGTCAAAAATTTCATTTTCAAAACCCATTTTTTGCATAATTCTGGCATATAGTATTATTGCTATTATTACACATGCAAATGAACACAACTTAAAGGCTGTTTAGATGTTGGTATTATAGGTGGGATTTTTAATAGCTTAGTGGCACTAGAAACCATATGTACATGTTTATAAATAGCAACCATTAACTCACTTGCAATGCAGACAGTATTACCATGATGTTAAATAGGATCTTTATTAGTTCAGCCTCATTATCTTAACAGTTTCAGAGAGAACAAGAATATTGATGAGACAAGATAAACCTTCTTGTCCCTTAAAGCTGAAAGAGTGAAGATTTTCATTTCACCAGCAAAATGGTGTCCCTAACTATATCTTCTTTTATGAAGAATATTATTGAGTAAGAGTGCTAAAATGAAACATTCGACAGTGATCATTGCAGGTAAAAAGTTATTTTACAACTTAATTGCACAGTTTAGATGTAAACTTGAGATTACACTTGAAGTGACCTCATTACTTGCAGTCATGGCTCCAAACTTACCTAAACAAAACAGCTTAAGTGTTGCATCGCATTTCTACCAAACAGTAGACAGATGAGATGAATAGCACAGAAAATTGAAGTCTGTTTTTCAAGTAAATGAAACATATTTTTTCAGCAAGAACAGGCATCAAATGTCTTTATCAAATATGCCATTGCACATTAATGCAAAGACTGAAAGATGTATGCAAATAAACAACAGCTTAGCAACTTTTATACATTATTGTCCTTGAAAGTGTGGATGTTCCTTGTTTTTTTTTCAGGAAATACATAATTGATATCTGTTAGTGCTATAATACAGCATTTGGAGTTACATCTTTTCATAAACGGTTCATAGATTATTTCAAATAATCTTTTAAAATATCAGTGCTTAATGTTGTCAGTGTATTTAATTTATCTAAGCCTACTTGTATATCGGGCCTTAGCAAAACAACATACATTTCTAGTGAAGGAAACTTGGTTTTGGCTTATTAGCTTGTCTGTCTATGGTTTCTTCTTCACGCTTTTTCCTGTGCTTAACTGAACAAAATCATCCTAGCTTGTCCTTCTAATATTTAGAAAGTTCCAAAAATTTGGAGAGTCTGTGTAACAATACTAGCTTTACTTTTGCACATCGTCAGGAGTGCTGTTGACCGTTTCAGTAACAAAAGAGAGCTGCACTGAAAATGCAACCTAAAAAATCTGTGAAATTCATCAGCTTATATATCTGGATGTTTGTTCTTCTCTTTTTATGGTTTAAGAAGTAGCACCTAAGCTTGTGAAATACTATAAATAGCTGATGTATAAAAGACAGTTTTGAAATAAAGATAGGATAGACTGGGAAGGTATAGACTGCAAAATTTTATTTAAAAAAAATGAATCTTTCTGTACTATTGAAGAAAATATTCGAATATGTTATCTCAAGACACTACAAGTATTTCAAAGACTGTTCTTGCAAAAGAGTTAAATATATCTTGTCTCTTTACAGGCATGGGAATGTGACCATATCTTTTAGCACCAGTTTGCATAAACACAGTATCTATAGAAGCTTTTCAGTAAGCAGATAGATATTTTGGAAGTATATTAAACTAATACATTGTGAATGCATATTGTTATATCTATCTCGATAACAGGATTAAATTCACATGCCCTAACCTAAGGTAAAATGTGCCAGAAAAATGTTGATCACATAGCTGGCTTTTCTGTTTCAAACAACAAACTAGAGTCAGTAGAAATGGAAAAAGATAAAAAATATATTCAATAGTGCATGAATAGTAATTAAAAAAAAATCACATGGCCAAAAATCGCTGGTCATTTCCTGCATTTGTAGTCATAACTCTTAAAGCTAGTAAAATGTTACTGCTGATTTCCTTTTCACAACTGAGCATTGCAGAAAAATAAGATAATAGGAGGTTAAGTAAAAGACAACCCATATTTCAATAAGTGTCAATTCTTGAATATCTGTCTCGTGCCTTATATTGTTTTAAAAGTAGTGGGTGATCACATAAATAAAGACTTTAGTTTTATAAAGACCAAAGCATGGAAGAGCCAGAATTAGTTTGAGTGGGCTGAACTCCCACATATCTTCTTTTCATGTTAACTTTAAATTGTTAACATACTGTTTAACTTATGCTTGTATGCCAATGGTTATTTTACATTTATGAAACATATACCAACATATGCATACATAAATTCATAATTTGTTGTTATAATTTTAGTGGGTTTCCATATATCAGCATCATGTAGCAATGCTGATCCAAACATTGTGTGTTGACTCCAAATAGTTCTCATTTATGTTAAGTGGACTAGTCATCAAATGATTCATTTTGTCTTTTTGGATTTTGTTGGTTACCCATCTAAAAGTAACCAAGATAAATTGTTCCTTACTTGGATAAGTATAGGGTGGTATCTCAGTAATTTTTCCAAGCTTTATACATTGTACTAAATAATACTATTTTATGAGTCTATGAATTTAGCAATGATGATTGTGTTGTAGTTTTAGAAATGTGAAGAAATGGCAGCATATAGATTTAGGTGCGCATCTCTCACATCATGGGAGAGGAAACTCCACACTAAGCTGTTTACCACTCTGTAAGAAAGAAGCCTGATCAACTGGTCACTGTATCTCTTTGCCCTCACTAAAGTCACTAAGGTACAAAGATCTTCTATAAACAACAACTTTAAACAATAACTTTTGGTTTCTTCCCAATAAACCAGGAGGGAGGAGAAGTGAAAATACTGAGAAGAGAGAAGGATTTAAAATTTTTTTCTTATCTATTATATTAAGATCTACAACCCATCTAGCTGCATGGGCAACCCATCTACCTACGTAAGGCAAGATCCCTTTTGACATGCCACCAAATTGTAGTCAATTTTTGGCTAATTAAGTGCATGGGCAGGAGGTGCATCATCTACCTGAAGACTTGCCTTGAGGTTCCCATTTGCTTTGAAAGACAGAAGCATTTTCATTGTTGTAGTTTTAACACCAGTGGATTTGAAAGATATCAAGATGCAATGCTAAGCTGCCCAGGGCTCAGTATTGAATGGGCTGCCCAGGAAAGTGGTTGAGGCACCATCCCTGAAGATATTTAAGAGGTGGGAAGACAGAGTGGTTAGAGAAATGGTTCAGTGATGCTTTTTTTTTCAGTTAGGTTGATGGCCGGACTAGATGATTTTAAAGGTCCTTCCAACCTAGAAAATTCTATGATTCTATACAACAGAAGGAGCTGAATGGATGAATTGTGGACTTTCTGTAGTTACTACACAATTGTGCTTAATCTTCTAAACCATGCTGTAATTATGTTCTAAATAATTTTTTGGGGGAGAAAAAGTTATATAAATTCTGAAAATAAAAGCAATCAAAGAAGATATTATGTAGTGGTAGGTAATGTCAAAGTTATTTTCACTGGAATAAGGTGAAATCTGTAAATACTAATTCAAAAGTATTGCAATTGTAATGATTACTTTACTCTTTTGTCACAAATACAAGAGAAGTTTTATGTCAGTCTACTGACCTTTCCCTATGTATGCTGGCTGAGCTAATTGCTAGAATTCTTTTCAAATGTTACTTAGAGCTTGACAATTTTTTCTGCTGAATGTAGCAATGATCTCGCCCTTCGCCTGCTTGGATTTCTACTGCTATTCTCACTCAGAGATAGAATCATAGAACCATAGAATTGTCCAGGTTGGAAGGGACATTTCAGATTATCTAGTCCAACCATCAACATAACACTGACAAAGACCATCACTAAACCATTTGCCTAAGCACTAGATCTACCCATCTTTTAAATACCGACAGGGGCAGTGACTTGACCACCTCCCTGGGCAGCCTGGTCCAGCACTTGATAACCCCTTCAGTGTAAAAAAATTTCCGAATATCAAATCTAAACCTCTTGTGGCGCAGCTTGAGGCCATTTCTTATTGTCCTATCACCTGTTACTTGGAGAAGTGATCAACCCCCACCACATTACAACCTCCTTCAAGGTAGTTGTAGAGGGCAATGAGGTCTCCCCTCAGCCTCCTCCAAACTAAACATACCCAGTTCCCTCAGCCTTTCCTCATATGATTTGTTCTCTAGACCCCTCACCAGCTTTGTAGCTCTCCTCTGGACATACTCCAGCACTTCAATGTCCTTCTTGCAGAGAGAGGCTCAGAACTGAACACAGTACTCGAGGTGAGGCCTCACCAGTGCCGAGTACAGAGGCACGATCACTTTTCTACTCCTACTGGCCACACTCTTCCTGATACAGGTCAGGATGCTGTTGGCCTTCTTGGCTGCCTGGGTACACTGCTGGCTCATGTTAAGCTGGCTATCCACCAACACCTCCAGGTCCTTTTCTGCTGGGCAACTCTGCAGCCACTCTTCCCCAAGCCTGTAGCATTACTTGGGGTTGTTGTGACCAAAATGAAGGACCCCAGAGAATGCTGTGGGGCACAGTGTCAAAAGCCTTACCAAAGTCCAGGTTGACAACATCCACAGCATTCCCCCCATCCAAAAGGCAGGTCATATGGTCATAGAAAGAGATCAGGTTGGTTAAGCAGGACCTCCCTTTCCTAAACCCATGCTGGCTGGCCCCAATCCCTTGGCTGTCCTGCACTTGCGTGAGAACTCACTCAAGGTGATCCTCTCCATGATCTTTTCTGGTACTGAGGTCAGGCTGACATGCCTATAGTTCTCCAGATCCTCCTTCCGGCCCTTCTTGTAGATGGGCATCATGTTAGTCACCTTCCAGTCATCTGGTACCTCCCCTGTTGACCAGGATTGTTGACAGATGAAGGAGATAGGCTTGGTGAGCTCTCCCTCGAGCTCCCTGAGTACTCTTGGGTGAATCTCATCTGGCCTCATAGACTTATGCATGCTGAAGCAGATTATTAATTACTTCCTCATGGGGGGTTGTTCTGTTTTCCATTCTTATCTTCCAGATCAGAAGGCTGAACACCCTGGGGGTAGCTGGTTTGACTGTTGAAGACAGAGGCAAAGAAGGCATTAAGTGTCTCAGCTTTCTCCTTGTCCTTGGTTGCAACGTTTCTCCCTGCATCCAGTAAGGGATGGAAATCTGGTACTTTGACATTCTCAGAAATTAAACAAGAATATTTTGTAGAGAGTGCCGAGAGCTTTCAATGGATAAGTTTATAGTTTAAAGGGAATAACAGCCTTGGAATTTATCTCTCTTGAACACCTACTAACACACATGACACTTCTATACAAAGCAATTACATCAATATCATTTCGCCAGCATGAAACCTGAACAATGAACTGGTAATCAGTCTCCCTAATCTCAGACCTATCATTGTGTTTGTGCACTGCTTATCAATATGAAACCAGACTACCTCATCAGGAAAATGTAGTTTAATGGGGAATTTTGCAGTGGAATGTAGCACTCAACAGAAAAAAAGTACCTAATGGAATACTTAATTTGTTTATCTGGGTACGGTTTACTTTGAACAATAACAACATTCAAATACAATAAACACAGCTCTTGTAAATTTCTTCACATTCATTTTGAGAAATAAATTCAGTGATAACCCAGTCACACAAGATTAACTCTTAAAAGTAGTGTAATATAACTCTAGACAATGAATTTTGAAAATGTTCTATATTAATAACTGATTCAAATCAGAAATACAATTTCTAACCAGAAATATGTCACACAACAGAGATATTCAATTCAGAAAACATTAGACATGGAAAAAATCTTAATGTCATATTAGATTAATTTTTAAATTTAAAATAATACCCCAAAATTCAGAAAGTGGAAAAGAATAAAACTTAAAGCTTTATGTAGTTTTACAATTTTAAACACTAAAAAAATTTGAATGGAAGGAAGAGTCAGTCAGGACATGGTGCTACCTGTTTTAAGGAATTGTGAGCTAAGATTTCTGTGTTTGAGATGAGCAAGCATGGATCACAATGAAAAATCAGACAAGAAGATATACTATTCTCAATGATAAGAGGGCAAAACCAGGAGGATTAACAGTTAATGGAACTTACCTAACTTCAAAAGGGTACTTTAGTTTTAGAGGTGAGCAAAAGAACAAGTTGGAAAATATTTTATCTTAGCAAAGCAGCTAACTCAGCTTTGCAGGGCAATAAGGCTATCTGTTCATCTATTATGAAATAGTCACTGGTAGAGGTGCCAATTCCTAGTATTTCAAGACATACTTTCACTCAAAAGTGGTCATCCTGAGAGGAATGAGACTTAAACATCTGACTTTTTGAACTAGACACATGGTGAGCTAGATGGGTGAATGTTGAACCATGAAAGAATAGCTGAACCATAAAACATGAACCACAAAAAAACATGGAAACAACCAATTCAATATTGAAAAAGCTCATCATATGTCCATATTATAAAGATGTAACATCAATATTAAAGTCATTTACTTACACATATGATATGTGTCTGCAGTTGCATAAGAATGACAATTTTCTGTGAGCTTTGTTCAATGAAGTTTTTAGAATTATGTTCTGAGAAAAGAAAAATTTATGTTAAGATGTTGTTTATTAAGGAGAGAGGAAGGCTTTTCAAGTTCTAAATTGTCTAAAAGAAATTTATAATTCTTCTGTTCAAAGTGAATTTTATTTAGACAATATGTTTACTTTATGAGAAATCAATACAAAATAAAAAAAATTAGAAGTCTGGGTGAAACATTTTTATGGAACAAAGTACTTTCTGTGGCTGATAGCTACTTGTCCAGGAACATTAGCTGACTCATGTGAAGGGATAAATATTTGAGTAGTAGTTAAATATTATTTTTTTAAATAAATACTCTTACGTTTAAAATAAACATATAAATAAAAGTATAAAATTTCTATAAACATACATCTTCTACTGGATTTTTTTTTTGCCTTTATGCTACTAATTTTTTGGTTTAAAATAGTAAGAAATTTTCCTGTATTTAAAGATAAACTCTTAATCTGGAGTCACAAATTAAAAATAGATAGTACTATTTAGTTATATAAACTAGGACCAGAATCAAATACATTTTCAAATGCAAATCCTTTTTACCTAAGTTTTTAAGTAATTGGATATCAGGTAGGAATACAAAACCAAGAGCTGGGTTGTACACTATCTGCTTGCATTTACGTATGTCAGCAGTGAGAAAAAAGAAAAAAAAAAAAGTTCTGTATGGTGGATAGGAAACATGATAGCTGAGACAAAAACGCTTAAAAGACAGAGCTGAAAACCAACCATTAGGAGGATAGGTGTTACTGACAGGTGAGACAAAAGAAGGAAGGACCAAAGTTGAATGTGATGTGGCTCGTTGTGATCCCAGGACTTCACATCCACATCACATTTAAAGTCAGCAGTGAAGCTTGCACATGTGGTGAATGCTTGAGGGGCTGTGGAAGGCATTTGCTTTCCTGCTGTAAGTGATAGTCTCTGGCATGTCCCCTCTGTGCTTGATGAAGTCAAGCGTCCCTTCAGCCTTGGTTCCCCCAGAAAGAAATCTATTTAAATCTCACCATGATGTCCTCAAAGGGATAGTATGAGATTTCCAGTGTATACACAAAAAGAATTTGTGCCAAAAGGGAACCATTCAGTACCACTAGTGCAAGCACACAATGTATCTGCTGCAAGGGACCCACATATTATGTGACCATTCAAACTCTCAGCCCTTTCATATATAGCTGACAAAGGCTCAGTATGATGGTAACATGAAATAGGGGTCTTACAATGGTCAGGAAACTCACCCAAAATACAAGACATCCAAATATGGTTTCATTATAGGAGAAATGGTCAACTACTTGAGAACAGGAGACAGCTTGCTGGCTGCAAGCAAAGCATTCAAAATTTCTGTGCCAGAAAGAGAGTAAGAAAATGAATGCGTCTCTATGTCCTATTGGATAAGGCCCTCAGGTTGTAGGGTGGTTTCTTACCTTCCAGATTTTATTGCAAGAAATTTAAACATTTTGTGTCATCACAATTAGAACTTTCTAAAGAAGACAGTTTGGCTTCTTAGGAGGGGAGCCCAGAAGAATTCCTAGGGAAGATGGAGTGCTTTAACCCAGAGGGGTAGAGCTGCCTGCACCTTCTACAGAGGGACTTGGATATATTGGATCAATGGGCCAATGTTAACAGGATGAGCTTCAACAAGGCCAAGTTCCAGGCCGTGTATTTGGGCCACAACAACTCCATGCATCACTACATGCCTGGGGAAGTGTGGCTGGGGAGCTACCTGACAGAAAAAGACCTGGGGGTTCTAATTGACAAGCAGCTGAACATGAGCCAGCAGTGTGCCCAGAAAGCCAATGGCATCCTGGCTTGTATAAGAACTAGTGTGACCAGCATAAGTAGGGAGGTGATTGTCCCCCTGTACTCAGCACTGGTGAGACCACACCTGGAGTATTGTGTCCAGTTCTGGGCACCTCAACACAAGAGAGATATTGAGGTGCTGGAGCAAGTGCAGAAGAAGACAATGTAGCTGGTGAAGGGCCTGGATAACAAATCTTATGAAAAGCAATTGAAGGAGCTGTTTAGTTTGAGGAAGAGGAGGCTGAGGGGAGACTTCATCACTCCCTACAACTACTTGAAATGGTATTGTAGAGAAGTTGGTGCTGGTCTCTTCTCACAAGTAATTAGCGACAGAACAAAAGGGAATGGCTTTAAGCTGCAACAGGGTAGGTTTAGGCTGAACATTAGGAAAGAACTTTTCACAGAAAGAGCGGTGAGACACTAGAATAGGCTGCCCAGGGAGGTGGTCAAGTCCCCATCCCTGAATGTGTTTAAGAGTTGTTTAGATGTGGTGTTGGGAGTTATGGTGTAGGGGAGAACATTTTAGAGTAGGGCTGATGGTTGGACTCAATGATCCCAAGTGTCTTTTCCAACCTGAATGATTCTATGATTCTTGCTTTTCATCCTGGGACAGATAAGATAAAAGCTCAGTTCCTCTCAGTATCAGGGCAACTCAAGGCTAAATTTGTCTGCAGATATGCACTGATCAGTAGGATATAACAGGCAGCTGATGCTCAAGACTCTACTGTGTATACCAGGCATGTTCAACAGTCACCTATTGGATCAAGCATTCAGAGAACAGTGACCCATTTATTTGTAATTCCTGGATCCAGTGTGATTTGAAAAAGTATTAAATTCTTTGTTGCTTACATGAGGAGATTTTTGACATGAAAAGAAGGAGAATGCAATCAAGTTCTGAGGTCTAGGTGTCTCTACACAATTGCTGAGCAGCCTCTGTCGATCCTCCTTTTAGACACATGTTTGTCTATGCTTGCCTATGCCTTTTTTAGATGCTTTACACAGCTCTTAGAACTTTCTTTACACTAAAAATGTTTTTGTTCTTGATGGAATCAGAGAATATTAAATAATGTTTTAGTTGCCCTCATAATAAATGATTTCTGAGGAAAAAAAAAATGCTGTCAGTTTTCCATTATCAAGATGCACTTGAAATTAAAATTTAACAACTAAAAATACAGAGGAAGATGCATATTCATTTTATTCTTAATTTCTCAAATGTTCACATCATTAGGGTTAGCTATGCAGTCATTTAAACAGTGAGTGAAGACTGCCATCTTCTGACTTCTAAAGTACATCTGCATGACTGAGTATACAGCTTACTTTGCCCTACTCCTTTTTATCACAGTGCTTTCAACAGGAAAAACCCTCAGCCACATCTTGAGCCTGTCATCTAAAATACTGTATCCCAGCCAGGGTCTTGCAAGCACACTATGGTCCTCCAGCTTTGAAAGAGAAACATTTATCTGAGACAAATAAAAATGGTTCACTCCTCCATTTACTTGTAGTGCTGTTTCATAAATTTGTCATGTCATCCACACTTTTAAAGGAACATTTTCAATCACCAATAGGTAATTGATCAGTTAACTATTTTCTTGTTAACTTTAAGACTAAATGGTTAATGCTATGAAAACATATAGCACATATAGTATAGTAGAGTTCCACCTCCCTTTACAAGTCAATAGTATCCGAGCAACTAATACAAGTTGCAGCTAATACTAGAATCCCCTCCTCAAAATTTCAGCTATCTGGCATGTGAACCTAAAAAGAAGTATCAGTTGTTTAATAAAATGCCTGAAGCTGTTCACTGCATTAAGCTGATATTATAGAAGGCCTGAAGCAAATGGAACAGATGTATGTATATACAGTCTGGCTAATTGTCCTACATTTATTGTGACTCAAAGGAACAGACTGAGATTAAATAAAAGGCTTCTTTTAAAAGAGGGAGATAAAAAATAACATCTAAACACCATTGTTTACCACATCTTTTATTCAGGTTTAAGCTCCTGGGTTGCGGTTGACCAAAAGCACAGACAGTTCATTTAAGCTCAAGGTGTGGATGATCTGACTCTGAAACTTATCATAAACCAGATAACACAGATGAAAATACAACCACTGGTAGCAAGAGTTTGGTGGACCTATCACTACAAGACAAGACCAGTTGGTATATACTCAGCAGGAAAGCATGTTTTCCACTGCTGAAGACACCAATAATCCAGTCACCTTCCCTGTTAAGAAGGAAAAGTTTTGGCTACTAAAGCACACCTAATATTTAGATCACTGTCTATCTGACCTATGTTATTAGCGCCTATGCATTAGCAATGTGTACTGTGCTATATAGCACAACCAATGCAGCAGATTCAGAATCCTACAGACAGAACAAATGCAGTACTCCACAGTTTGATCAGCAGTTTTGAAGAGTTAAAGAGTGGAATATAAACTGTCACCTGGGTGAAAAAAGCAGATGCCTGTATTTGCAACTGCTCTATTACTTCCATCCTGATGATAAGGAAAATCTTTCTTCATATTCTCTTTCATGACTCTTGGGGTGGTTTTATCTCTTTTAAATAATCCAATTCTTTCAACCTTTTCCTGAGGGAAAACCTACTACTTAGAAATACTTTTTTGTCATATTATACAAGCTCACCTTTTGCGTTAATCATTTCAGTGTATTAAGTGCTAATCCAAGGTTTAATCAGAAGTAGGAATGTGTGTATGCGAATTTTTCTGTGTGTTTATGGAAAAATAGATTAATATTCTTCATGCAAAGTGTTCAGAGATCCTAAAAAAATCCCACTCATTAGCCATTATAAATAAAATTCCCCTTTCCCTCCCTCCAGATTTTTAATATCTCTGTTTCAGCCATCAGGTATCTTTTTAGTTGTTTGGCAGGAAAACCAAAGAATTAGGTCGGTCTTTGAGACCCGTAGTCTAACCCTGTCCAGTTCTCTGTTTCCCAGTGCAAGAAAGACTGGGGTGGACCACAGTGGGTCCAGTGAATGGCCACTCAGAGGAGTAGAGACTGGAGCATCTTTCATGCAAAGAAGGGCTGAGAGAGCTAGGACTGTTCAGCCAGGTGCAGAAAATGCTCAAGGGGATCTTATCAATTCATATAAATATCTGATGGGGGGAGTAAAATGGGAAGCCATTTTGGAAAGGTCTTCTCAGCAATTCCCTCTCCTGGATGGGAAACAAAGGGCACAGACTTCCTGAAATACAAGCTGAAATACAGGAAAATGTGTTTAAATATAAAAAATAATAATTTTTTAATCTCACTATCAGAATACCTTTTTTTTTTTTTTCTTTTTTGCATTGCTTTAGCAGGATGTGTGCAACTAGCTGTGGGAATATGTCATTCAATCAGAAGACAGTGTAAATTATTTTTAAAGTTCAGTAATTAAACAAAAATTAGGCAAATAAAAAAATGAGACAGAGGAATCCAAGTCCCACTTCAGAAAATCCCATAAAAGCAACAAGTCTTCTTGTCACAAACCAGCCAAACAAGCAGACCGGCACCCTGCTGGTCAGTAAGAAAAAAAAGAAAAAAAAAAAAAATCAGCAAAATGTCTGGAAGGCTGTAGTGCAGTCTGTACTGATTCACATTCCACTGTCCTGTCTTATCATGTTTATAAAAAAATGAAATATAGTCATATCCACAAGACCTTTAAAGTTTCCCAACATGACTTTGTTGATTTTATAGAAAAGTATTCAGAATGAAAATGGCTCTGAATGAGGAAGGTTACCATCCTGATACTGCTTCAGAGAATGCTTAACACAAAGTAAAATAATGTCAGCAGAACACCCAGCACAGAGTAAGTAGGTTCAGCTTCAAAAGCCACCAGGAAGAAAAGGAACTATTGCTTTGTTTCCAGTCTCTAAGAGAAGAAATTTTGTGCTACATGTAAAGATACTTTAACAAAAAACCCCACAAC
>VXBJ01005636.1:293052-309093 GCA_013400055.1 Nycticryphes semicollaris
GGAAGAAATAATTTAGTGTGAGGGTGGTGGAACAAATTGCCCAAAGAAGTTGTGGAGGTCCCATCCCTGGAGGTGTTCAAGGCCAGGCTGGATGGGGCTTTGAAAAACCTGGCCTAGTGGGGTGTCCCTGCCCATGGCAGGGGATTGGAACTCAATGATCTTTAAGGCCCTTTCCAACTCCAACCATTCTATGATTCTATGAAATTTCAGTTCAACACAACTTAAGAGATAACACTACCTGAATTCATTTCTGAATTCACTGAATTAATTTCTCACATGCTATTTCAGTCCACAGATAGAATTATAAAATAAGACTATTTTAATATTATTTTTTTTTAAACCAAAGAATCCATTTTGATCTCTATTGTGGTATAGCCATCACTGAAGGAGTATCTTGGCTTGACTGATTTTCACTTCCTTAGAAAGCAGAGAGGAGAATGACCAGTATCCACCATCCTCCTGACTGTCTTGTCTAATCACTAGAATACAAACAGATGCTAAATAATATAAAATTGAAATTTCTTCTAATCCAAAATTTCCAGTAGAAAAGGTAGCACCATCTCATATCTCATATCCTGTAAAAAAAATAAAAATCTTAAATTTAAAGGTTTATGCAGAAAATCTTGGACAATTTCACTCTTTAAGAATGAATAAAGCAAGGTGTAGCTTTATATGGTTATTCTATGAATCTGCCTTTAAGTGTTTCAGGGTCCAGAATAAGTCTTAACAGCTATAAATATTTCATAACTTAGTTTCCTTCTTAAAGCATTACTTTTCTTCCTAAAATAATATATTTATGATAATCAGCACAGCTAATACCTTGAGCTATAAGGATGATCAGGATTAAATCAGAACCAAAAAAAAAGCACTATCTGTCCAGAAAATAATCAGGTTGTGAAGTCCCAGACTACATTTGTTTATGTAGGTATATTAACATGACATCATTCAAATACATTCACCTGATGCATTCTATTTGCAATTTGAATGCTTACTTGCATACTAACATATACATTATGAAACAAATAATTAAAAACAAGTGATTGTGAAATGCCTACAAACATTGGGCTGCAGCAACATGAAGTGCAATCAGTATCTTTAAAAAATCAAATTGTGTAATTTTTCAGTGCTCACACAAGGGTACTGGGAGTCTTATCACTCCTTTATCCAAGGTGGACACTGATACTTTTCAGAAAATGAATATTAACTTAGGAACCATCAGTTAAAAGACACCAAATTTGCTTACAGGTTTTTTTAAGATCCTGGACATATTCCTTTTTTTTTTTTTCATAAAACTGGTAATATCTTGCTGTGTTGAAAAAATGTTCTGGAAGATTAAAAAAAATAAAAAGATCTACTTTTTTTCATATTCATGTAAGAATAGTCACATATTCACCATACTGCTCACTGCCTTTCCAGTTCTTTCACAGTCATACCACAATTTGTCTAGCTAGTATCCTGAATTGATTAACTATGTTAAATCAATGAAGAAATGCCTCAAGCACACAGATACAATAAAAAATGTTATCAAGAGTGGCCACGTGCTGGCACAGGCTCCTGGGAAGGTTTTGGAGTTTCCATCCTTGGAGATTTTCAAAACAGAACCAGAAAGGCCCTGAACAACCTCCTTCAACCATCACAGTAGCACAGCTTAGGGCAGGGACCGTGCACCAGACGACCTTCGGCAGTTTTTTCCAGACAACATCATTATATAACATTATATCACACACTGTGGAAAAAAATTATTTTGTCCTTTGTTGTGGTTTTGGCTGGAATGAAGTTGACTTTCTTACTGGCAGCTGGGATGGTGCTGTGGATTTTGGATTTAGGATGGGAAATGGTGTTGATAGTGCACTGGTGTTTGTAGTTGTTGCTAAGCAGTAAAGACATTTTCTGTTCCTCACACCTCCCTGCCAGCAGGTAGGCTGGGGGCGCACAAGAAGCTAGGAGGAAACAGTCAGGACAGATCACACCACTCGCCAAAGGGATATCTCCATATCATGTCACATCGTACTCAGCGTACAAATCTGGGGGAAGAAGAAGGAAGTGCGGGAAGTTCAGAAGGATGGCATTTCTCTTCCCAAGTAACTATTATGTGTGACAGAGCCCTGTTTTCCTGGAGGCAGCTGAATACCTGCCTGCCAATGGGAAGCAGTGAATTAATTTTGTGGTTTGCTTTGCTTGTGTGCACGGCTTTTCTCTACCTATTAAACTGTCTATCTCAACCCATGAGTTTTTTCTCACTTTTGCTTTTGCCATTCTCTCCCCTATCCCAGCTGACCTAAGTAAACAAGCAGCTGCATGGTCCTAATTGCTGGCTGGGGTTAAACCATGTCATCATTTCACAACACCATTGTCCAGGCAGTCTAACAGACTGTTGTAGTAGAACAGGTCTTACTCTCATATGAGAAACACTTCAAGCTTATTTTAGTCTGAACAGGTTGAAAATAGCATTATGAAGCTGGTTCTATTCACTCCTCTGCAACATACCACTTGCCCTCTCCTTTGCAAATACTGCCATGGATAGTAAAGTTTGGACATATCCCTCTCTATAGGATGCATGAGCATCCATGTGGGTATTTATGTCATTGTGGTCTTCTAGGGTAACACTAGCTTTTTTACAATTCCACTCAGCTAGATGGTTGGTAAAATTTGAATCAGTTTTTCTTATGTAAATTTTAATTACATGGAATGTTGTAAAAAGGACAATACTAGGTGAAAAGAAAAAGAGTAGGAAAACAAAAACAATTATGTGAAACTCAGAAAAATCATCAGGTACTAATAAACTTCTAGATCATCTCTGGAAATTTCCCTACAGAAATACATTTTTTAATTTTCCTTCTTACTTGATTGGCCAAACTCTGATTACTCTCAGTAAAATAGGTTCAAGCAATTACTCATATTATTGTAAGGGCTATCTGAAAATAAGCATTGGTTTTGTTCTTTCATGTATTTCTTCTTTAAGAATGTTCTCAAAAAGAGAAATTGGCATGCACTATAATAATAAAGCCCTTAAATTTTAAGACATTCCCATACATGTGTGATATTTGATTAAAAAGCTTATCAATAATCAGAGAAGAGGTACTGCAGCTGCAAAGATCACAACTTCAGTGTAAAACATATAGATTACTTTTTGTTAGAAACAATACTTTATTAAAATATATTTTATATAATTTACTCTGTATATGAAGAAATATACAATGCATATAAGAAGAAAGAATATTCCTCGAATTCAGCTAATTTTGCATGTGTATTACACACCTGGATTCAACAAAACTATAACTGAATTTAACTAAATTGAAATGGAGTTATCCTAAAAAGAGATACACAATCTGAGGATTCCTTTTCATCTCATGTGCAGGGCCTGAATGTAATGCTTGTGGAGTTTGCTTTTATTAAAAGCTTAATGTACGTTTACTAATGTAGGTTTAAACATGGCCTAATTCTTCATCAAATATATTTCAGCAGCAGGAGGGCCAATGTTCAAATAATGATTAATTGAAAACTTAATTAAATACTTCAAAATACACATGAAAGTGTTATGATAAAAGTTTCAGGTCATGCAGTTTGCATCTAAATCTCCTTAATGAAAATGAAGGCCTTGATCCAAAAGCCTGTATAGTTGGTAACTGAAATTACCCCAAAGCTGAAGAATAACATCTAGCTTTGAATAATTGCAAATAAGTTTTCTGGGGTAGATTTGCATTATATAGAATATGTAAATAAAGTGTTGGCCTCACCTACCTGTTCCAAACTCCTGAGCTTCCATGTTTCCTGTGCTGTGAAATGCCACTTTACTAAACTTCATCTGAAACTGCCAGAAAAATATTTTCCCAGTCTAATTGGAACTGAGACTAAAAGATGTAAAGATTGTTGGGTTTAAGTAAATAAAATTTTACGGCTTATGTACTCTATTCTGCATGGTTAGTCACAGCATGCTGATGGGGAGCAACTCATGTACTTACTAAAAACTTCCAGATTGTAAAAACACTTTAATCCATTCACAATGGGAAATGTTTGTTTAGTTACTCACAATTTATGCCACGTTTTCACCCACCCACAGGTGATTCATTTCTTGTGCTATAAATTTGGTTTAGCACTGTTTATAGCCATTCTGGTGAAGAATCAGGCTGATGGCTCACTGAGTCATTTCAAAATCTGTTATGGAGGGATGCATTAATGTTGAGACTCCTGTATACAATTATGATGTTGTGTAACCTTCACTATATAAAATACTCAGGACAAAGATTCATGTAAGTCATTGAAAGTAATTCCTGAGGTAGATAAGGCAAAGAGGAAAGATACAGAAAGAACAATACCAAAAGGCTTCTCAGCAAGTAAAACAGCTAAATAAGTCCATAGTCCTTTGCAAATTTGAGTGTTGCCTAACTGGCAACTGGAGGTACACTTGTGTTTTTCATGGAGACAAGCCAGGATTGGGGGTTGAGGTGGGGTGCATGTGCGTGCACATGCTTGCAGACATTTGCACAGATGCCTGCTTGTGTACTGTGAATAGAGGTTCAAGACTTGCACGTCTACAGAAAGACAAAGTTATTCCTTGTATCTGCAAGTTCATAATTTTTAACATCTGAGAAGAATATTTAGGACTAAAAATAAAGAGGGTTGGGTGGTGAGCTGCTTCTGCCTGCTTAGGAAAATAAAACCAGTAAAAAGTAGGAAGACCCACACACACTTCTGTTTATTGGTCTGGAAGAGTGAATGAACCACAGTGCAGTGGCACAGTTCGGAGACTACATTGCAGCTGCGTAAGGGGAGCACCAGCTGTGGGCTAACTCTGGTCATGTGAAAATAAAGAAGCTATATAATTTTTGGACTCTACAGCCAACTTACTAGAAGACGCTGCAGAGACCTCTCCATGGTGCTATTTTGTGCACTGCAAATGTAATCTTTGAAGTCTTTACTGCTAGCAGCGCAGCTTCAGCAGAAAAGATAAACAGTATCTTCCTTATGCCCAGATGGGCGAAAGCAGATGTCATTGTGGAAATCCAGCAATTAAACATGAGTTCAATATTTATTAATTAAAGAAGGTCATGCATCTTGTCTCAGCTGACTTTTTTTTTTTTTTTTAATGAAAGAATAACTAAAATACATCTTTCATTTCTCTTATTTGCTCAGTTCAGCATCGCTGCAGTCTGCTACATCATTTAAAATCCAGTGGAAATGAAATCTAAATGTTAACAAATGATGAACCAGCCACCATGACACTTTTTTTTTTCCATAAGAATTTTTGTTAGTTGAAAAAGGGCAAACAGAACTGTGATAGCACACAGACCAACAGCTAACAGTAGAAAAAAAAAAAAAAATAATTCATCTACTTGATAGAAAAGTGACAGAGAAAGCCTATTCATTCCTACCTGGAAAATGAGGTGCAGGAATGCTTGCTACATCACAGTGCAGGATGGGGCAGAGCCAACTTATCCATGCCTACATGTTGTCTGTGGAAAGTTTCACTTCACACGCTGCCTCTCTTGGAGGAATACACAATTGCTGGCAGATTTGGTGGTCTGAGCACTTGTCTGCCCATCTAACTCCTGTTAGCACTTCAGTGAACTTCTGGCCTCAACAAGTGAGGTAACTAGTCAATGACTAGTAACTTGTGAGAAATATAAGTCAGCCAGAGGGATCTGATGTTACAGCTGAACATCAATTGCTGAACATTGACTTAAGGGGTAACGGAGTTTGGATGAGAGCTAGGAGAGGAAGGTGGGAGAGAGTAAATTTACCATGATATTTACATTGGCACAGTAATTATTCTCTTTTTGAGAGTGTGTTTGAGACACAGGTGTTTTTCATGCTGTGGCACTTTGCAGAATTATACAAAAAAAAATCTCCTCCCACTTTTCTTGATGTTAATTTTAAAGTGATATTTAATAAAAACAATTACTGAGATAAAACATCATCTCTTTGCTGTCACTGCATAAAGTCTGTCTGCCATACAGAGAATTTGACTCCTGGGACAGGCTTCCTGGGTGCACACCCCTTCCAGAGCCCAGCTCACTTTTGTCTTCTAAAGTGGCTCTGTTCCCCACTTATTGTATGTTATATTTGTTAGCACATATCAGTTAGCCTTGGCAGTACGAAAAAATTCACAACACGGTATTCAAAGAACATATGCTTTACCAGACTGCTGGAGTTGTATGTGGTCTGTGCCCCAATAGGCTTACAATGCCTTGATAATGAGCATATAAAGATGGCATATGTCTCCCTGGTGGCTATTATTAAGGTCAATTTCCTAAACATCTATGGATTTTACTTTTCCAAGTCCACTATTTCATTATCGATTTCCCACTTCTATCTGGTTCTTGCTCCTGGATGCCTTGCTGTCTTTGAAGTACAGAAAGGAAATTACATGGTTAAATAAGGAAAAGAGGAATACCATGGCTTGATTTCCATTGCCAGCAGCAGCATGTTATAGAGCTACATATATCTGAGCCAAAGTTACGAAAACAGAGAAATCCATACTTAATACAGAGCAAATCTCCTGAACTGTATAATCTGTCCTTCAAGAGAGATATATCATACTCTGTTTACTATCCAAAAAAGCAAAAATGAAAAGATAGTCCATAAATAGATTTCTAAGGTAAAGCTTACAAGGAGACAACAACCTTCAGTAACATACAAGAGAGCCTTAATATCTGAGACAATGCATCCTACCTTGCTTTTTATATCCTTAGCTTTACTAAAGCTCTAATTTAGCCTTGCCTATTTCAGTGATAACAAAATCAAGTACTGCGCAAAGTTAGGAAGAAACAAGAGCATAGAAAATCTGGAGACTGTTACTATCTACTTTGTTTATTCATTGAAACTATTCAGGTTTTTTGCATTCATTGTCACTGTTTTTAGGAGTCACCACCATATATTTCTTTATATTACTGGCCTCCTAATGGAGCTATTATCTCTCTGAATTTAATGTTTCTACACCCTGACCCAATCATAGCCTGTATCCTTAGAAATGCGGACTCTATGGACTGTCTTTCAGCAATAAAGCTGATAAAACAGCAGCCTCATATTACATTGGGCTCTGCTTAAGGGAGTGCCTCATTCCAACAATCTGAGTGCTTTTTAAAAGCACAGGTTTAGAGAAGCAGAGTGACACCACCTGGACAAACAAGGAGAACACCCTTTCCAGAGCTTTTTTTCAGTCATTTCCTCTCTATAGCATTGGCATTGTCTTGCTCAGATTTCTGCGGCAGATGTTCCAAAAGGCTGTGCTTATGCTTGTTCCTCTTTTTAGCTGGAATAAAACAAAACAAAACAACAAAAAAAAAAAACAACCAAAAAAAACCCCTAAATAACCAAAGAACAAATCAATACATAAGCAATTGCTATGATGGAAATGACCATTTGGTATAAAACAGGTTTCATCCAAGTTTTGTTTCCTCTCTTTTTGCCTCCTCTCCCATAAATACATGGAAATCTGGAAAAGGGGGTGAAAATGCATCCGTTCATGTCCCTTCCAGAGTTTTAATTCTGGTTGCCTAAATAGTTCCTGTCTGGCAGGCTACCCTGTTTTTGTTTGCTTCTTCACTAAGCCAGAACCAGAGAGAACTTAGCACCCTGTGATCCTCCTGTAAGGAGCCCTGTAAATGGTCTTGACCACCACTTTGTTGTTTCAATTCTTTCATTCTGAATGACAGGATTAGCAGTCACACTGTGAGTGCACATCTCGGCATTTTGCTCTGTTCGGGATTGGCGTCTTTACAGTCAGGCTGCTGCCCTGTGATCATAATCTCAGCTTAATCGGTGTGCACAGATGTTCAGTGTCTATGTACCTACCAGAGGTTGCTGGCAGGTTGATCATGCCAGGACTTTCAAACATCAAATAACTGTGATTGTTGATTTTCCTAACTCCCAGTGTATCTTCAAGAAACATTTAACTTACATATATTTGTTAGATACATCATCTCACAAGAGTTTTACTCTGAACCATCTTCTATCTCCTTCAGTCTATTTTACAGTCTATTACTGCATGGAAATGCACAAATCAAAAGGATATTTACTTTTCTTAAAACTTTTTGCCCTTAGCTTAATGTCACATTTTTACTCAATATTCAATGCAGGGTGGCAGCAGTCAGATTCAGTTTGCTTTCTTTTTTAAATGTTTCGGGTTTTGTTTTTTTTTTCCCTATGCATAATTAGCTCATCTTTGTCTCAAAAGCTCTTTATTTCATTAAATTCTGTGTTGATATACGGATGGCACAAATCACTGCATAGGTAACAAAAATGGCAAACAGGAAGGAAGCTTGTACGTTTCTGCTTTTGCTTAATTTCCTCCCTAGCTTCCCTTACTCCCTTACTCTTAAACCTGTATCTAACATCTTATACATCTAATCTTGTACCTCTTCTGGCCTACAAATTATTGCACTCAATCTCTTTCAGAAAATCTTTTGTCCTAACCTGTAAGTCCTTTACAAAATATCTGATTCAGTAACTTAATCTATAAAATTGAGTAACTTTATTGACTTGCTTCTTTTCAGAGTAGTTTCCATGTTCTCCAGTCAATCCAAAATGTCTTCAGAAAGATAGTCAAAAAAGAGCTACTTCCATGCTCCCACTCTTCCATTTAACACTTTGTAACCACTTTACCAGTGTCTTGCTTAGTTTGTCATTGAAGACCTGGACACAGCCATAAATTTCAGTTTCTTCTGGTCTCATTCACTGCTGTAATTCTAACCTTGCTGTTGCAAATAGCTACTTTCCAGACAGTTTTCAAACTCCCTATTTTCCCTTTCCGAGTACTAAGCAATCTCACAGTTCTTACACCTTTGCTTCTTTTTTCTTCCCTCTGCCTCCCACTCTTCACTATTTTCAGTTTTTCTCTGTCAGCTTTAACCTGAAAGACTTGGCTGTCAGGACAGAGAAATAAAAATATATTTTCTGCATACAAGGTAGAGAAGAAAGAGGAGCACAAGACTGTATTTCCATTGAGAGAAGTATTCCCAGCCAAGGGAGTTATTAAGTTTTGTACTTAATTGTCTTTCTGTTTTTCATGTGACACATATTCAGATTCTCCCTGACCTCTCATTTTTCATCTTTTATTTGTCTCCAATGTCGGGTTAGAGGTCAAGAGTTTTCACTATCTGTTTTACTGGGATCCAATTAAAAATTTTAAAATAATTAGTTTTAGGATTTTGAAAGCAGTCCTACTACTGAACTCTGGTTTTATTCACAGAATTATAGTTCATAAATTGGGTTTCCATATATTTTTTCTCTAAAATAACTAGCTCATCATCAAACCAAGCCTGGAACAACTTATTTTCTTGTTCTTTCAACTCTCTAGGGTACAGAGAAAAGCTGGCATCTTCCCAGTGAGTGTAGCTGTCATGGAATTCTCTTTGCAATTCTCAGTAGAGAAAACATGCCACTCTTGAAGGAAAGTTTTAATTTGTCACTTCTTGTAATGTGATGTCTAAGTAGTGGGCAACAGTTTGACTCTCCAATCAAGGCAGATCCTATCTCCTTTTCAATTCAGATCAGAGTGCTTTCCCTGCATTTTGGAATATTAATGCTTATTTCTGTGCTGATTTTTCTCTGGTGGAAAGCATAGATTCTTGCCATGTTGATAATATTGAAGAAAAATAAAGGAAAAAAAACAAAGACAACACATTGAGGGAGATAAAGATAATGAGGTTATGGTTTTATTTTCTGTTTCTCAGAAAAGGCTTTGTGTCTTTGCAAGCTTTGCATAACATATATACACAGTGTATGAATATACCACAGTGTATAAACTGTTATAGACAACCTAGCTGCAAAATATGACAGTCAAGCTTTGATTACAATCCCAGAGTCATAAGGGGAGTTATATTGTATAGTCGCAAGAATGAACTATGGAGCTAGGGACTGATCTTTGCAGTCTTAGAGCAGTACTCTAAGGCCTCCTCTTTTTTCCTCTGAAAATTAACCTTTCACATGCATGTTCTAGGAAATGCCAAAGCCAGTGAAATCTTACAACAAAGTAAGAAAGACCAGACCACTTAAAAATAAATACACGCGTATGAAAGCAAAGTGTCATAATATTTTTTTTTAAAGTCTGACTATTCATTACAATACAGTGAAATATCTAGTTCAGCATATTTCTGCCCTCATAAACAGTTAGCTCTTTTGAGTGCTGCCAAGAATACAAATGTGGAACAAAAATCTAAATAATTGATGCATTTTTTTTCCATAGATAACTTTACTGTGGTAAATTTATAATTGATCTTAACATTTAAGAAAAAGATGAATTTGCGTACATTTCTATGGTAGGAACATTTTTCTTGAGAGTAGGCACACAGACCCTGATGAATTATTTCTCAATAATACTATATTTAGAACTTCTCGAAGGAAACTAATGAAATGTTGTTCCAATTTTCTTTCCATCTTGAGCTTCATGACTTTGCCTTGAAACATACTATTTTTTTCATACCATCACATTTTGTGGAAAAACAAAGCCCATCTAGGTCCTGTCTTTGACCTGCTTCTTTTTTATTTGGATGTACATCCTAAATTCTTTGAAGGTAATAATAATTTTAAAAAAAGCATTAACTGTTTTTAACTGGTGAACTTTTTCTTTTCTTCTTCTTTTATCTAAAATACCTGGCCCAAAATTTTATATGAATTCCTTACAAGCTGCTGGATTCCACTTTACAAAATACACATTTCTTTTACAGTGTTTAACAGTTAGTCTTAGATGTATTTCCCTGTAGTGGTGGAGAGATTAAAGGGCAAAACACTTTCTAATGTAGTGGTTAATTTATTTTAGCTTTATAATTTGTGTCCTGCTATATGTAACTTCCTTCTTGCTTCCTTTTAATTATTTGTAGGATTGTCTTCAGAGACTAAACACAGTTAGGATTCGGTCTTTTTTTTTTTTTTTTTGTCCCCCATGGTATGTAGTTCATTCGTCTCTACTTGCTTTAAATAGATTCTAAATAGAACTAATCTAGAGTAAGTGCTTTCAGAACAATTAGGAATTCTTTCAGTGTGAACATTAACCATTTTTGCCCATTTAATACACTGCATATGTAACACGAAGAATTCAGACAATGGTCACCTCTGTCTTGTATTTACACATGCCTTTTATTAATACCTATGAAGCAAGATGTCTTTAACAGCTCATGTTATCAGACAACTCAAACATTAAATTTGATGGCTAAGTTCTTATTTGTAAATAATTCCTACAGTATCCAGAGGAAAAAAATGTGGGTAAGTTTTTCGGCAACTTGTTTGTTTATATAATGGATTTCCATCTACATTATGAGTAATTTTGCAGTGAAATATGAATGAGCAATCATTGTTTCATGCTGAGAAAATGACCACCAATGGAGCTCATGCCAGGATATTCCTGGCATCCCTTAATATTATAGGTATAATAAAAAACGAGAAATTTAGTTTTAAGCACTTTGACCAATACAGTGTAGAAATATGCATACTCATATATAAATATATTTTAATAGAATTATTTAGCATGCATTTAATTGTAATTAATCCCCCACATCTAGAAACAAATAGCTTTTTGTACCTTTTCATCTCACTATGACATTATATTACAAAGAAATCATGCATATTTATTTTTAGAGATTAAACTAAGCCATCAGTTTTTCCCAAATTTGGCCTTTGTTCAGAAGTCATGTCTTATTTTCCATTCACCGTTAAATACATATATGAATTTTGTAGGTAAAATACAGTGTGTATTACAGGTTACACGGAGACTTTAAATATAACAAGTTATCTTCACACACATGCACGTAACTTATCCAATATGACTTTGTGACCTTAAAGTCAAACTTACCTATTTTTGGTGATTTTACTTTGGGCACCAGATATAACTGGTGTAACAAGATGATTTGTTAGAAAAATAACATATGCATACATAATACTAATGAAGTGTGTTATGTCCTGGGCATGAAAGAAAAGGAGAATGCTAGCTGACATTTTTCAAATGTGAAAGATATGCAAACACTAGCAAGTTAAAACTATATTACATAAATAGGAAGAAAGGATGATGACTAGTTAAAATATGAATGCACTGTTTTTAGTTAAGTTAAAGTTAGTCACTACAGAAGAGGGCCCCTTTTCACCACTGCTGACCATGGAAGGAATTTGCACAAAATTTGAAGAATTTTTAAAAGTTTTCCATTTTATATGCAAGACAGACCTCGTTGACATGACTTCTCTAGTACAAGAAAAACAGACAAACAAACATGTCTATCCCTGAAAATGTCATGTACATACAGTTTATTCATGAGAGAGAGAGAATGCAAACCACATGTGACTCTGTTAAGCACGCTGCTAAATGTGTGTGGAAGATCCTTTGACATTGCAAAGTTAAAGGAAATACAAGAACTCACATAGAAAGTAATTTCTTGTTCATTAACACTTGGTTCTTTCTTTTCTGATTTTATCCATAATACTTTTAATGCTTTATAACATTAAGGCGTATAAGAATCTTCAGAACACTTTCCATTTATTCAAAGTATACCTTACCTACCATCTGTAGTATACTACATAAAGTTGACTTCAGTCATTTGAGCTTTCTTAGAGAAAATTCCCTGCTCCTTATACAGGTTTCATATTCCATAAGAATTCTGCAATAAATTTAAAGACTTTAAGTACATTTTTCTGTTTCAAGTTTGGAAAAGACTAGTTTGAAATCTGCATTTTAAGACTGATAGACCTGACAGCTCTATCAGCCTTCTGCATGAAAAATTCCCATTGCAATGAACACCTACCCTAATGAAGTTGTGAGAGTTTTGCTATTAAATCTGAAGTTGGAAGGATTTGACAGTGAAAGCTGTTTTCATGAAGGACTTGAAAGATTAGTCTAAAGTTCTTTCTACTTGATCATTAATACCATCTTGTTTTTTTTTTTATTGTAAGTCTTCCTTAATAATATGGGAGCTACATCTGTGAATTGTAAAATCTAGCTATTATGAAGTCATTAATTTTAATCCCCCCTAGAACCAAGTGCTTACTCTAAAGTTAAACACCGAGCCAAGCTTTTGGTTTGGTAAAATTAAATCTCCAATAAATACCTCTCTTGTGGTTTGACCTTACTTTATGCAAATTTAATTCAGACTCATAATATTCTGAGAAAAAGTAATACATATGAACTGGGGCAGGGCATGAAGTACAAAACAAAATCACTAACATGAAGATGGCACACTTCCTATTATCCACAATACGTATAGGTATATTTATTATCCACAGAATACGTATATCAAAAAGAAAAAACAAAACAAAACAAAACAAAAAAAAACCCACAAAGGGAACAGCGAAGATTTCTGTCATTTGTGTATAGGTGAGAATCTTCTATTTTCTCTTATGAAATCTAAACTTCTGTTTTTTCTGGCTGAAGAAAAGGCAACATGGCAAAGGTTAATTCAGCGGGGAGGCTTGTAGAGCACTGAAGCCAATACCTCCTTGTGCTGACCAAAACCAGTGACCATGGATATAGGATTCCTATCATTGTAGTGTGGTAAAGCAGTCAGACCCTCCATTTCTAAAAAGCTTTTAGTACATAAACCACATAATAACCTAGGCAGTATTATAAATATTTAAAAGAAAGTCTCCAGAGGTGGAGGCTGTTCAGGGCAATGTGTGAGCAGTACTATTTACCTCTGGAAGTCAGTTATTCTTCTCTGCAGCTGCAACTACAGGATGTGGTTGCAACATCTGTTGTCCCTGCAGCACTGCTTAGTTCAGCACCTTCATAGTCCATTCCAATGCCAAATGGTTGAGACAATGAGAGAACAAGTCCAGGCTTCCATGTCTTGAATTCAAATTCCTCTGAAGTTCTCATCAAACCTTTTGATGATTGCTCCAGAACATCTACTCCTCTTACATACTCATCTTCAGCACCTTGGTTCTGCATCTATGGCTTAGCCCACTGCTCTGCAGTCAAGAGTCACCAAACAGTATGCCTGTATTTATTCCATAACCCTGAGAAATACTGCAACTGTTCCTATCTTCTTCCACTGCACAATTCAGGAAAGCAGTTTCTCTGCCCTATTCCAATGCTTTGGGAAACTGTCAGAGGTTGGAAAGCTAGTTTGGGCTTGAGAAGGGAAAGGGAAAAAGAGGGAGTTAGGTTTACTCCCTCCTATTTCTTCTAATATAAAACACAATATTACATTCACGCTGATTTTACATGTTTTTCTTCTGAATTGTGCTCCGAACAATTGTTCTGTTTCCCTCCAGCAGCCTTCGCCTGCCCTCTGCCCATATTTTCTATTTTTTCAGAATGATCCCACAAAAATAAAAACAGTTATGAATAAAGGTATTGTTTCTTATTAGTTTCTCAAGTCATAAAATAACAGAATCATAGAATATCCCATCTTGAAAGATCCTGCGTTCTGACATTTGTGGGAAAGAAAATCTAGATGAGTTTATCTAGAACCCTGTCTAGTCACATCTTGGAAACCTCCAGTGACAGGGACCCTATCACATCCTTGGGGACATTGTTCCAGTGAATGAATTGTTCTTACTGTGAAAACTTTCTTATATCAAGATGAAACTTCTTCTGGTGCAACTTATAACCATTGCCTCTTGTTCTCTCTGTGTGGCTCCTTGCGAAGGGAGCCACCATCCTCACTGTAGTATCTCTTTAAATACTGGAAAAATGTGATGAGGCTCCTTCAAGTCCTCTCTACTTCAGGTTGAAAAGACGCAAAACCTTCAGTCTTTCCTCAGAGGGCAGGTTGTCCAGTCCTTTGATCATCTTCATGGTTCTCCTTTGGACCGCCTCTAGTCTCTCCATGTATTTTTTCAGTTGTAAGAACCCGAACTGGACAGGTGTAGCCTGACAAGTACTGGGTAGAGTGGGATGATCACATCTCTACCTCTGTTAGTAAAAGCCCTGCAGACAGACCCCAGTATCCAGTTTGCCTTCATCAATGTAACAAAGCAATGCTGACTCGTGTTCAGCTTGTTTTCCACTGGGACCACTGTGACCTTTTCAGCAAGGTCATAAACTACCTTGGTACTCAAAAAGATAAAACAAAATTAGTTCCAGTTTAGTAATTTTTACTGAAAATCTGGCAAAAATCTCCTCCTTAAGCTATCTGGTAATATCTGAAGGAATGTTAATTCACTGATGTTCTTATATAGTATAGCCTTTCTACTTCAAACTCAGAATCATGGAATTATAGAATGGTTTAGGTTTGAAGTGACCTTAAGGGTCATCTAGTTCCAATCCCCTGCCATGAACAAGAGATCACTAGATCAAGTTGTTCAAAGCCCCATTCAGCCTGGTCTTGAATAGTTCCAGGAAAGGGTTAATAAGGAAATTTATTACCTAAAGTGTAATTGTAAGTTAAGGAATGTTGGCAATTTTTCTACATATAAGCAAGTCTGCAGTTTTTCTCGATTAACACATACTGGGAAGCACTTTATTAATTTAAAACATTTATTCAAAGTTTTTATTAATTTTCTAAATTATTATCTGTACATATATTGATATTCCCTGAAGTCTTACCAGAATAAAACTTAGAAAATTACTTTGCTTATAAATCCTTGTGAAGAACTGAACATTTATGTTTTCAGTGTGAGAAATCATGAAAAATATAGTTTGGAATATTTGAAGTTAGTAGGAAAACAATACCGAAGAAGCCTGAGTTACAGCAGTGACCTGAGTGGCTGTCTATTCTAAATGGCTTTACAAACACCAGCCACAATGCATAAATTTTATAATTGCGTCTATTTTCAGACTGAATGCTATTTTATCTCTTATTTGTGAAATATTGGCATACTTCAGTTTCCACACAGAATTAAAAAAAAAATATTTTAGCCAATGAAGACAAATGTAAATTTTACCTTCCAAACAACTACAACTTATTTTCTTTGTGCCCTATTAATAGCCATGTGTCCAGAAAACCTGCACTGAAAAACGCTACCAGAGGTCTACACAAAATACCCTCCAGTCATATCACACGTAAGTAGAATTTCTCCGTCCTTGACTGAGCTTAAGGTGTTCCAGAATCCACATTTACATATTTTCATTTCAATATAAAGCATTTAACAGTCCTAGTAGGTAAGAGGGGAAAA
>VXBJ01005636.1:309120-324624 GCA_013400055.1 Nycticryphes semicollaris
AAAAAAAAAAAAAAAAACAATACAAAATTGTTATGCTTTCTCTCTTTTTTTTTTCTTTCCTGATACATTTGCACAGTTTTAACTCAGATAGGAACAACTGATTGGTGATTAGATGGCAGTGACCCAAGGCAGCACTTACCTTGGCAACATTAGGAGTAATACAGAAAAAATATTTTCATAGGGATGAAGTGTTCTTAACCAATTTTGACAATGCATTAGGTTCAGACAGGTTTTGCTTCAATATCAGGCATGGTTTTTTTCCCTTATTTCTTCTGTTTCTCTGCAGAGATGAGAAGAATTCTGATTTCAGTTAGAGAACTCAAGTATTACTTCACTGAAACATGAAAAGCTAAAATGGCTTAGTAGCCAGATGAATTGCAACTACAATATTAATAGCGAGAAAGACAATCTGAAATGAAAGAATTGCAGTTGCCCAACTGGGCACATATGTTTGTAGGATTTTATACCTTATGTAACTTCTTAATTAAATACATTAATAGTATTGCACTGGCCAAAATCGAAAGTCTAGAATTTGAAACGTCATTTGTTTTAGTGCAATTGCCTATAAAAACCTCTTCAGTAGTAGCTGGGTTTTGTTTTGTTTTGTTTTGTTTTTTTCCCAGACATTTAAACTACAATCTGTACATATGCATGCTGTCATCACTACAGAATATGTACTGGTACAACCAGAAGACAATTCAGAAGTATTTTTCCTTAACTGTGTGAGACAGTATTCTCATTAAACTTATTGTCAGTGAAAGCAAAATATTCTGGTGTAAAGAGAATACCTCTTATATTAACGGCAGTAATTGTCATTGCATGACAATTTTTACTTTCATATATTACACAGAATTCACTATGGTTCACTGAGGTTATCAGACTACTGTGTTTCAATTATCATGTTACAAGTGCATTTAACGGTCCACAAAAAGATTATAGGTATACCAATTATAGATACTGAACATACACAAAGAAATACAGAGCTTCTGTACCAAGGAACATACAGGCTCTAATGGAGAGAGAGAAAAAGGGAACAGAGAGACAAGAATGGAACAAAAAGTGAGCAAATACTCATAGCAAGACAGATCCAAGAATAACACCAGGTGTCCACTACCAGACTCTGCTAATTTTGCTTCTGTCAGAAAATTAGCTGTGAACTGAAACCTGTAAAACCACATCCATCCTGCTAATACACAGAAGCATATGCATTTAGGAAACAGAAAACTACTTACACATTTATATTTTTGGTAGTGATGGATTTTTATTACCTGTCTTTGTACTTAATGTAGTTTTTTATCACACCCAATTCTTGATTTACTGAAAGACATATTTCGTGATAGGAACTGATCTCTTCACCTGCTTATGATCTTTCTCTGTACCTTCAAAAAAACACCACTTATATCGGAAACATCAAGGTTCCTCAAAAGATTGGTTGATGATAGTCTGATGATAATAAACTGTATAACTGTGCTCCAGTCAAACTCAAGTTTGAAAGACTCCTGCAGCAAATAGTGTTTTCAGTTAGCATAAAAATAAAAACTTGACTATCTCCCTCACCAAACATTCCACTGCAAACAGAGATAATGAAAATAAGGCTTTCCACCTTTAGAAAATTCTTACATTTTGAATAATAATTATTTTAATTTTAAATTAAACTGTGCCAAATCACTTTCAGGGACCTAAGCTATGGGTTAGGTTTGGAGGTTTTTTTTACCCCAGAAAATAATAATCTAGAACAAGTTATCCATTGTTTTGGATCTTTAGGACAAACACATTATATACAGGTTTATGTCAAGACTTTATTCCTTTTCCCCTGGTGTAACTATGTCATATACTTAACATTGATTTATTATGTTGTATTTTGGAACACTTAGAATACTTTTTTAGCTTTGAGAAAATCCTCATGGATTTATAGGGACTAACTGTGAAAGCACAGGTCAGGTCTAGCTTCATCAGTTTCATAGACTGATAGGTTTATTTTATTCATAAAATGTTTCCACATTGGCACAAAGAAGACAGCAAATTCAATATTCCTGAAAACATATTCTCATTTCCAGATGATGCTGGCAATCTTGCCATTACATTTCTAAACATAACTCTCAGTAATGTTGTTTTATACAAAATTCCCGAGTACAATAGATCTAAAATAAGTTGTTGGAATCTAATCCTGTTCCACTTTGTGATAGCTAACCCAGCCCAGATATCTGTTAACTAATATCTTCTTCCTTCATGGAGGCACTTACTAATATTTTCTACATCTCCTGTGTAATTCAGGGTCATCTTGGAGGCAGAGTTTTAGGCTAAAGTTAATGTATCACTCACTTTCCAGAGATTCCAAGGACAGCTGAGCAGGTCTCTTCTCAAACAAAAAAACACTTCACCTTGCATGTGGGAGCCCCTGTCGGGCTGCAGAAACCATCCATGGAATGTTGCTAGCCACCTTTATGCAGTACAAGTACCTTTACACGAATGAGATACTGGATAATTTCCATTCAGCTGTCTACTAAGAAGGCAGGTGAGATCTTTGGGGGAAAATATGTGAGCTGTGTTGACCTCATAATCCTAGGCACTGGCATTAGAAGTGCTCCCTAGAAAATCATTTCAGTAAGCCATGGCATAGTTAGTGATATTAATAAAATTATTTCTTCACAAACCGTGTTGAAAGAATGCTTAGTTCTGAAGCAAAAGATTTAGAAAATCAAATATTTTTTAGGAATGCATATCTTTTCAGTGAGTGATGGTTTTAAAATTCTTATACTGTCACAGATGATCATTATCTTCTCATTGCTCAAAACCTAACTTTGAAACAGATTCAACTGTAGAAAGACAGCACATTAACCAAATTTCTGTACAACAGCTGTTGTAATATGTTCCTTAAAACCCCAATGAAACAACATTTGTTTTAGCTTAGTGTATAATATTTACTCAGAAAATTGAGATGCCTTGGTCTTTCTGGTTACAGCTACAAAATTTGATGGGGTTGGGGTTTTCATTTGGTTTTTTTTTCATGTATTTCTTTCCATACATTTTAAATTAATCAAGAGAGAAATGGAAATTTTGGGCTTGCTTAATACTATGAATATGCCCAGTGGTTTTGCACTATGTTATTTAGCACAGATGTTTCTATAATTGTGATATATCAAAAGAACTTGGGGTTAAATTGGCTTCAAAATTTCTCATGTTTTACTTGTGGAGAGGTAGATACAGACTGGCCCAAGGGGCAATGCTTTTGGGAAACTACTCAATCTGTCTTAAACACAGACTTTTCCCAACACAGTTATCTAGCTCCTCAGCTATCTAAAATTATCAAGATTGGGATTTGTATATTAGAAATTATACGTGTGAATCTCATATATATACTTAAATAGATGCACACAGTGAAATACAGGTGATTTCCAGAGCAGAGGCAATCAACCAAAACTCACTTGATTTTAAAGATTCTGGCACTTCAGATCAGAAATATTCATCATCAGTCTTCCTGGAGCTTTAGACGAGGCTACAATAAGAGCACACAGAAGTATAGTTCTAGCTGTTCTGGAAAAACTAATAGCTCTTAAACCTTGTATGATAAATAATATAATGATATAAGTACAGTTGTAACCTTCCCAAAATGCAAGGAACATACAGCTGTCCTGGTCGGAGGTAAAAGAGAACCAATTTTCTGTTTTACAGTTTTACTTTTTCAGCTGGGCCTCTTCTAACTAACTAAAGCCTGAAATTAACAGCATATTGTTCAGAAAACTGTTCACTCTCACAGGGATAAGACCTGATTATACCAAGGAATGGTACACAGAGAGGCCGTTGCTTATACTGATTGCTATAACAACCAAGGTCAGGTAATTTTATTATNCATAAGTCTCCATATTCTCTTCCCCTCCTTTCTTTGTGGGGGGAAGGAAGGACCATCTGTCAGTCTGGTTTTGGCAATTTTGGCTGAGATGATACTAACTCATCATGACTTTTATACTTGATTTATTGAAATAATAGGAAGTAGTTTATTCATGTGAAATCACACACTCTTGGACAAACTTGCAAACTTTATTATACTTGACTCCACTTCTTTTTTGCTCATGATCACTTCTGTGTCATTTAGGAGCTCATGATCTTTACATTTCTGACCTCTCAGTTCAGGATCTCCTAACTCCAGGAAAGAGGCCAAGCAGGTTTCCCAAGAAGAGACAATAAACATGGCTTCTTCAGTAGCTCCTCACCTTATACTGTGAGTCTACCCCTGACTTCCCACATATTTCCTTGAGAAATTAATTGTGGAACATACAACATTACCATTTTGTCTATAAGCCAAAATTCTGTGTATGTAGAGCACTAGTTAACCACGAGTCAGATTCTGGAACATGTCCTCATATCTTTATGGGATTATCCCATCAGAAATTTTGGGTCTGTAGCAACCAATCACATTTAATTATTACTATCCTAATTATTCGTACCACAGTTCAAACTTGTGAAGCTATCAGCTCTTTGTTGCGGTAACTCACACAGTTTAAGGTCAGTAGCATCAACTAAATATTTCCAAAACACTGCTCAGCAATTTCTTCAGGAAAAAAAAATAATAAAATAGGGTAATAATTCCATGTCAATGGGATTAATTAATATTTGCCAAATAATACTTAAGTATTCTGTTATTATTTCATTTTATCTACCAAAATAATTATTTTCTTCAACCATTCCAATAACTAAGTAGGATTATTTTACACTTTAAAGACTGAATTTTAGACAGCTTTATTTGTCAGTCTGCAAAACTTCACTTAAAAAAATGTTATTTAACTTTTATTGTAGTTAAATAACAATCAACAAGCTTTACGTGTTTAACCACCAATCGAAATATTATCAGCACATGAGTTCAAATTATGCTCCATTGTCTTAGAGAGTTTAAGAAAATAAATTAGAAAATACTTGTTCTGATCTTCAAAAAACATAGGTAAAACATGGTTAAGGAAAAAAAAAAAAACAAACAAAAAAAGACTGTGGGTCTTTAGCTTAGCTTTATTAGTCTGCTTCTCCTGAAGTTAGTTTATGTTTAAAATTTTTTAGTTAAATGGATTCAATTTTATAAATTATTTGCAGTTTAACATGTCTGAATTATGGTAACAACTTAATAAAATTTAAAATATTGCTGCCATTTTGTTACTTGACTGATATTCACAGGTAACTGCAGTACAAACACAGAGGCACTAATGTGTGCTTATAATACTGAACAAACTATATTCCTCTCAGTTTTAGTGCAGACCCTGTTTGTAAAGAAGATTATATTGAAAGAACTGGAAAAAAAAGCTTAATCTACAATCCTGTCCATGGTTACAATGTGGTAGGCACAAAATAAATATAAGATTAATATACTCCAGTGTTTTATTGTCTAAACAAGACAAACAAAGCATAAATGAAAAAAATAGACGAGGATCCATTGAGTAAGGCAGTGAGTGTGCTTGTAATAAAGCTTTTCCAGCTCTTGGATCTTCATAACACTGCTGCATGTGTCATGGTGTACCCCACTGATGGGATGGGACATCTCCATGGCAGGATCTCTGTTCCTGCTGTGTGGGTGTGGGAGTGTAGTGCATTGAAAAAGACTTTTCTGAATGGTGATGAGGGGATGTGGGAGAGAAGGTGCCCAGCTCCACAAGTTGCTCACTCCTCTTGCACCTGCATTAGCTATGCCTCCAGCTCTTACTGCTGCTGTCCTGTGTTGGCTCATGCCCAAGCCTTGTGCTGCTGGCACAGCTGGGGCAGCCAGAACTGCACCATGCATAGGGCACCCTGCTTCCAGAGTGATATCCACTTCTTTGGGATTGCCCAAGACAACATAGTCAGGCTCCAAGGGCTTGGTTTGCCTTGAGGCAAGTACTCACTTCAGGCTCCCCAAGGCACAAGGTGCAGCACCAGCCACTCAATGTGATCAGCCAAAAATCTTCCCAGATCCCATGTGTCATCTTCTTCTTTTATCTGCTCTTCCTGCTTTTGTTGTACGCAATTGCATAATATAATCTCTCCATGGGTCCTACATTTAATTCCATTGTTGAGCAGGTGAGTACGACTGCAGTTAAACTATTTCTTCTAATAACAGTGTATAAACTAGGCGAGATACACATATATAAATCTAAGAGCAAACCCTTTTCTTTCTTTTACTTGCTGAAACACTAAGTGCAACAAGTAAGGAAATAATTCCCACATCCGAGTCAGGGCAAGCTGCCCTGTAAAACTTCAGAGACAGAAAATTTTTGAGACATAGCTAGTATGTGATAGATACGCCAAAGACACTTAAGGGATCACCACCATTTGATTATGTTGCCTCTCTTCTGAATGTAGCATATGTTAGGTAATGGAAAATACACACTCTTTAAAGACATCACCCAAAATTTATGTGAATTAACAGGAATTTTGCAGTAACCTTTAACAGAAGCAGGATTTCAATAAAAAATTGTGCTTAACAGTAATACAAAAGTTAAGAAAAATGCCTCACAAATACAGCTACAGGACCTAAGAGAACTTTGATTACAGCCAATTTGACAAAGGAGTTGTCAAATTTGGAGTTGTGACAGAATGTTGTTTGAGGTGTCTGGTTTTTTTGCTCTTTGTAAAAATGGTATGTTATAAATTGCCTTGCTTGGCTATTATCAGATTTTTCTTTCAGTTTATTAACTTGGCAGAAGTTTCCAGGAACTAACGGACTTCTCTAAGACAAACAAATAACACAGGCAGGACTCCAGCCTCTCATCTGCCACAGGTCAGAGGGACCAAATGCAGCATCTCCATGCCAGATGCCATTGAAGTTTCACAGTTCCGGGAAACCTAGCTCCTTGATCAGACTTTGGGAAAGACCTTCTGTACACATTTCTTGGAGACATACTACTGACAGGAGAATAACCAGAGAGTTTATTACAGTGGAGATTCCTACAGGAGATCCAAGTCAGTTAGAAACTTGCCACAAAATATTGGCAAACTATCTAACAAAGGGACCTTTAAAGAAGGAAAGCAGTAGAGAGAAGTTTTAAAAGAAAAAAATGTTAGACAATCCAGTGTTAGATAGGCTCTTTCCTCAATTTTTTTTCTTTCTAGGATGAGTTAGCCACCTTCTGCCACTTTCTGCTTTGGAAATTTTCACTGTACTCTGCAAAACCTACATAAGTCAGGACATAAGAAAGGCTGGTTACCAAATTCTTTAAAAAGTCTGTGCCAAATACTGGATCAGCAAGTTTCTTCTTTCTCACTCTTTCACTACCCCTTTCTCTCACTGGAGGGAATAGGATTCAAATACCTTCTCTGGTTCTATCTTATAGATTTTTCCCACCAAAACTGATATATAGCACTATTGCTATTTATCTTGACCAAATGACCAGACTGTAGTGAATGGAAATTGGCAACCAGTCTTAGCATTTTTTTCCATCTCTGTACCCACCAGGTACCATGCCAACATCCTATGGATGCTACTCTCACATCTGTGATTGTTCATGCGGTTTCCTACATCTGCAGTGCTACACTGCCCCTTGTCTGTGCCACAACATGCAGTACTCTGGATTGTCTTTACTGCATATATTTTGGATCAGATTTCAAAGGTAAACAGCTTTTTGGTCTTCTATTGTCTAGCCACATTTGGATGATTTTCCCTTTTTTTTTTCTGTGTTTGCAAAGATTGCTGGAGAATGCAACAGTCAGATGTAGACATCTACACAAAAAAGACAATAATTAAAACTTCGCAGTTGGAGAATCCAAATTGTAAAAAAAAAGTGAAAAATAACATCACAAAAAGAAGATAAAATGCTACTAAGACTCTTTTTCCTAGTTTTCTGTACAATTTCAAAGATGATTTGCACTGCAACCCTCAAATAAAGATTCTATCTCTTGGTGACTATCCAGGGAAAACAATTACAATCTGAGTACAAAAACCTAGATATCAGGACTTCAGAGATGTTTTGATTTGAATCCCTAGCATTAATAAAAGAGGACAAAAAACACACACACAGAGATAATAATATGCTGAATATATTTAGATTTATTTGGAAGCTAAGAAACAATGCAACAAAACTGATGTTCAGCTTTATGAAGTCTGGAAAATCAGAACTGATTATATTTCCAACTGCCATTTAAACTCCAGGGAATATTTTCTGGTTAAAAGGTAGGCAGAATAGATACAGATTTTTTTTTTTTTTTAAATCATAAAAGAACAGAATATGGGTGAATTTATTACAGACTTTTGGGGAGAGAAAAAACCCTCCAAACCCAAATTGCAGAAACCCTTCAAGCAATGCATTCCTTTTCAATGAACAAATACACTCTCTTGATGTGAACTTCAAACATCATGAAGGCAGGAAAAGTTTCATCAAAAGTAAAGAATAAAGCTCACTTATTAAACAAAACAAAGTACTGAGATATGTGATTTTGATTTTTGGATCTAAACTTTTCTGTTTAGGTGCAACTTGGACAAAGACACTTCTACAGACAGTAGGCAAAAAAATTGTGTCTAAGCACTTGCTCAGTTTTGGTCTAATATCACTTAACTGATTTTAGAAAGAAGCCCAAGAAAGGAAAGAATCAACTTGTAATTAAGTGCCAATTTCAGTTTAAAGTCTGGAAAATTAAGAAAAGACTCAGAGCAATGGAAGATCATGTGCCCAGAGAGAACACCCAAAGTCAGCTTTAATAGTCATATCAATCCACTGATATCCTTTTAGACACTGACAAGAAAACTTGTAGATCTACCATCTACAGGTTATAGTAGATGTTACCACCAGTTAGTTGTCTTTAAGAAGTGGAATGAAAACACTTAACTTACACATTCCCTATTCAGGGACAAATTCAGGCCCTAGTCTTGCATCAAACTTATCCTCCTATGTCATTTCTTTCAGTATCTTATGAACATAATGAGACTGAACCCTTTTTAAAAACATTTTTTAAAAATAATATTAATAACATTATTTTCCACTTCATATTATTAATAATTTTAAATGTAAAAAGCCACATAAATATGAATGCTTAAAGCATAAAATATTTCAGAAGATGCTGAAAATGTTATATTTGTCGAACTGCCTTTGATGCTTGGAAATACCCCAAATGGTCCAGTATATGAGTTTCATCTATTAACCGCATATATATGTAAAACTAGACAGTCCAAATCTCAATGATCTTGCAGTATTCATTCTGCGGGATGTATCTGTTCAAGGTATGGAAATTTTATATACTAGATGCATCTGACTGTGTGACTGACATGCTAATGTGTGGAAAGTGTTGAATTATTTTTAAATAGTTTGGAATTTTTTTTTTTTGTTTTTGGTTTTGGTTTTTTCCCCTGATATGAAATTCATCTACTATTTACAACCAGAATTTTGAAAAAAAATGTCATCCACATCAATCAACTACATAGTTTTGGAAAGGTCATGTTTTAATAGACTTCAGTCTTTCAAAATGGTTTGGATTAATACTAATGGAATAGGTGACAGCACTTATTAAGTCCACTGTCTTCAATGAAATACATCCTGTTCTGCCAAGTTGTTTCACAATGACATTCTTGCTTTCAGGGCACTGATAAAAAGTCTTACCTATTGAGTGTGATATGAAGCACTTTTTAAGTTAGATTGAATTTTCAGTTAATTTTACAACAAAAATTCATTCATTATAGTATTTCAGATTCCTTATATTTTAGATATAATTGTACATCAAAATTGCTGTTCCATTTAGCTGACAGATATTATTATATAGATTACATAGGTTACTGACATTTCAATGAAAATTTGAACAATTTTAAGCACAGAGTTTTTAATCAGTATTTAATTTATTTAGAAAAAAAAGGTTGGTTGATTTAGAGGAACCAGAACTGAAAGTTCACAAAATTAGTGAAAATGAACAATAATTAGCACAAGATTTTCAATGAACACATCAGTTTCCATTTGCTAGTTTAGGTATTTCACTTAACTACTCTTTTGTTCCTGAGAAAACAGAGAGAATCTGACAGTACCCAAATGCTTTTTAAAAAAAAATAAAAAATTAAAGTAGCTGTTTCTTAGGCCAGATTCAGTGTTTATTCCTAAAATTCTATTGGCAGACCCCATAGAAGGACCTAAATGATTAGAATACTTGCACAAAAGCGTGAAAATGAAGTCTTACTCCTCAGGTGTCACTGGCTGGATCTGGATACTTAAAATAACTGAGCATCTTAACACATCTATTGTGATCCCTGATTGTGATCCAGAAGGCAGGCCTCTAAAGGTTTCAATTTTGTTGGTATTCCAGACCATGACTAGCCCACACAAATAAAATCAATGCTAATTGTCCTACTGAGACGAGAACAATAATCATCTTTTCTAGACAGAAATGTTTCATTCAGACATCTCTGCTCTAATGAAACAATGCCAAAAGCAATGCAGTTTTCTGATAGATTATGACTGTGAGCAAAATTTCTCCTCCCGTGTGACAAAACCATCAGGATTCAAAATTCATATGAATTTGGATGACTCCTCCTGGCTCAGTGAAAGCTGCACCCTTTGTGTCTCAGTTGTATCCTCTTGAGAGGAGTTTACAGAAAAGTCTCTTCGGTCTATTACTTCAGTATTGCTTTGGGAAGTCTCAATGTGAAGCAACTAAAGAAGAGTTTCTTTCTTCCTTACTTCTATATAAAAAGCCAGCCAAACAATTACACCCTCTCCATGATAAGGGATTTTCATTCCTCTCTCTCTTCCCCAGTGAAATCATTCATGCATCTTCCTCAGAAATGTGCATGTAGATATTTATTAGTAGAAGAGACCCCTGCCATCTCAACCTTCTAAATCCAATATGCAGAATTACCACCCCAAGTCCTGAGCACCCAGTGTGTTCACCCAGCTAGCACCGAGTTACCTGTTCTCTGCTGAAGAGGTGGCTTCTGGCTCCTTATTAGCATGCTGCAAGTTTTAGATCTCATTTGATTGCCCCTAACATCCTCCTGCAAAAATGCAAGGAAAGCCCAATTATCTTGCCCAATAGTCATGATATTGGATCAAACCCAAGTTTCACTCTAGCCTGTTCCTGTAACTAGAATGGTGGACCTTTGCAAATGACTCCCTGCCCTGCCACCTATTTCTTCTGCCTTCTCATGTGTTGAAGAATAAAAAACAACAAAAAGGAGCCTTCAATCTACAGAGTGGATCCTTGAATCTAAAAAACCCATTTAAGAACAAGTGAATTTATCAAGACTGTGCCTCACCTCTGGAAACTGGCAAATTGTAGTGAAGCACAATTTTTCTTAATACTAAGTTTTCCAAATCTACTGGCTGTCCAAGTTCTTCAGTGCCTCCAAGATGATTCTCTCTATCAAAAATGTGTATGATCAGGATTTGGTGAATATGCTCTGATTATTAATGCAGATGAATTGAAGAAAACCTTTTTTAAAACCAATGTTTCAAAAGGGAAAATTTAAATGAGGAATTCAGTGAACCAATTTAACACAGAAAATTGTCCACGTAAAAAATTTCTTATTTCACCTTGAAGAGCTTCAGTTACACCTGAAACACATCAAACAACAAAGGTGTCTTCATAGAGAAGTATGAATAGGCATGGTTTTTTTCTATAGCTATTAGTTAACTTTGCCAAATGCAAGTTATTTCTGGAAACTACAGAGTTCAGTTCTGTAACCCAGCAAATAAATGTCACTGAGCGAAAAGATACTTAAACATTGTTCAACACTGACAGTACTATTTATGGTCAACTAATGACAGCAGCAGGATAAATGGACACCTGCAGACATCTGTTTACACAAGGCAGACAAAAGTGGTGAAATGGAGGGAAAATGGCAGCTGAGGTGGAAAGAGTGAAGGAGCAATGACTCAAAAACATTTTTGAGAAAGAATTTGAAGAAATGGAATGAGGGAATCTGGTGTGTATGTCAGAAGACATATTACTAACATAGTCTGAAACCTCCACTGCTGGAAACACATACTTGTCAAATAGATAGGAATATGGCTGTAGCTAACAGGCAGATGCAAAAGCGGAGTGTTTTAAATTTGGCTAAGCTAACCAAACTTTCAGTCAACAAGACAAATCTCTACATCTCTCATCTGAAAGTATTTAGCAACGTCAATGCTTCTAACATACCCTGACTTATAACAGAGAATGAAAATATTTTATCAGTGCAGTATGGAAGGAAGAAATAGAAGTCATAGAAACACCTTTGAATATATTAGGAGAATGCGAATATCACATGCAATCAAAGCACATAGGATCCAACATACCAACAAACTAATAATTGCATATTGAATACTTATAATTCCAGAGGAATAATCAGAGAATCACAGAAAGGTAAGGGTTGGAAGGGACCTCACTTTCTTCCCTGGAAAGATGATGGAACAGCTCTTTCTAGGCATCATCTCAAAGCATGTGGAGGAAAAGCAAGCTATCAGAAGTAGTCAACATGGATTTACCAAGGAGAAAATTGTGTTTGACTGACCTAATAGACTTCTGTGGTGGGATGACTGGATGGATAGATGAGGGTAGGGCAGTGCATGTTGTCTACCTTGACTTCAGCAAGGATTTCGACACTGTGTCCCACAGCATCCTTGCTTAGGAAGTATGCATTAGATGAATGAATAATTGGAAGGATTTAAAACTTGTTGAAAGTTTTCAGTCCATCTGAAAGAGTTCAGAGGGTCATGACTAGTGTTATAGTGTCTAGTTGGAAGTCCGTAGCAAGCGGTGTTCCCCAGGGGTCAGTACTGTGTCCAGTCCTGTTCAACACATTCATCACCTGGGTGCCATCCTGTGCAACATGTTCTAGGTGGACCTGCTTTGGCAGGGAATTGGATTAGATGGTATCTAGAGGTCCCTTCAAATACCTATAATTCTGTGCTTCTTTGTGACCTCTGTATCACCTAGTCCAACTCCTCTGCCAAAGCAGAGTCACCTCAAGCAGGCTTGCCAGGAACGCATCCAGGCAGGTTTTGAATATCTCCAGAGAATGAGACTCTACAACCACTGTGGGAATCCTGTTCCAGTGCTCTGCCATCCTCAAAGTAAAGAATTTTTCCTCATGCTCAGATGAAACTTCCCATGTTCCAGTTTGTGCCCACTACCTCTCACTGAGAAGAGTCTGGCCCCATCCTCTTGACACCCGTCCTTTAGATATTTAGAGGTTTGATAAGTTTCCCTCTCAGTCTTCTTTTCTCCAGGCTAAACAGACACAATTCTCTCAGCCTTTTCTCATAAGAGAAGTGCTCCATTACCTTGATCATCTTTGTAGGTCTCTGATGGATTCTATCCCGTAGTTCCCTAACCTGTACTGGTGTACGGGATCATTCCTCCCTAGGTGCAGGATCTTACATTTGCCCTTGTTGAACTTCATTAGTTTCCTCTCTGCCCAACTCTTTAGCCTGTCCAGGTCTCAGTGAATGGTGGCACAGCCTTCTTGTGTGTCAGCCACTCCTCCCAGTTTTGTGTCATCAGCAAACTTGCTGAGGGTACACTCTGTCCTCTCATTGGTGAATATGTTGAACAAGACCAGACCCAGTACTGAACCCTGGGGAACACTGCTAGTTACAGGCCTCCAACTAGACTCTGCACCACTGATTACAACCCTCTGTGTTCTACCATTCAGCTGGTTCTCAATCCACGTCACTGTCCACTCATCAAATCCACACTTCCTAAGCCTATCTAAGAGTACGTTAAGAGAGACAGTGTCAAAAGCCTTGCTGAAGTTGAGATAGACAAACCCCACTCATCCAGCAACCCAGTCAGACCATCACAGAAGGCTGTCAGATTTGTCAAACATGATTTCCCCTTGATGAATCAATGTTGACCACTCCTGATAATCTTCTCTTCCTCTACATGTTTAGAAATGATATCCAGGATGAAACGTTGCATCACTTTTCTAGGAATGGAGATGAGGCTGACTGGCTTGTAGTTTCCCAGGTCTTCAGCCTTATTCTTTTTTGAAGACCAGTGTGACATTAGCTTTCCTCCAGTCCTCAGGCATTTCTTGTGTTTCTCCATGACAGGAAACAAATATGTAAAAGTGTGCATCCCTGCTAAAAAAATTTCCCTTTAACTCTTGTTCTTAGAAGTTATTTAGAGAGTACTTAAGTGTTCAGAGTAACAGGCTCGTCAAAAATATAGCATTAAATTACACAGAATTTCTACAGCCTTGTTCAGATAACTTTGTCACTTGTGCCACTTTTTACTTTTCTCCCACATTAGGTCTGTCTTTTCTGTGTATTTTATAATCTCTTCACGACAGATAACATGTTTGTTCACGTTTGGGATCTGACACAATGGGGCTGTAATCTCTACTGCATTACACGTAATAGAAATAATAACTTCAACCCTATCTTTTCTATTTACTTTTTCTTGTATAATCACACTTGATTGAAATCCTGCTAGCGAAAATATTGATTCAGACAAATGATGTCTTCATTTTGCCTTTCACTCTTCTCTCACTGTCTGAGACCATCTAAGAAAAAACCAACCACCCCATACACACAACTATAAGAAAATGCCTTTTCACTTTGATGTCTTTTGTTTTCTTTTCCTTTCTTCCCTTGTCAACAGTAGTTACTTATTTGATACATGATAATGTGAGGTAGTTTATACCCCAGTCTCATTCTGAAGGCACAACTCCACTAATTTTGGATTTCTTCCTATTTCTTCCCTGAAATCAGTCAGTGTCATCTGCCTACTTGCACACAGGCTACTCTACAGCTTTCAAGGCTGCAGTCAATGTTAGTTAGAAAGGGTCTTTCCAGGGACTCTGCCACTCCAGTTGTCCAGTGATAAATTCTATACTTTCCTGTGATGAAATACATTGTATGTGTTGGTTCTTGATATTTTTTTCATTCTGGTACCATTCAATTGGTCATAGCTTTTTTTTTTTTTTTTCCTTTGGTTGTGTTCATTTGGTTTTCTCTTTAATTAATTTGTATCTCCATTTTATAATAAATTTATTTTAACAGAAATACTGATTAAATAAATTACATTATCCTTCCACTCTGAAGTGGAATACACAGCCTACTGGAGTTCTCAAACTTAAATCAGAAAATAAGGTAAAATAAACTCAAGAAATGCACTTGTAGTCATAATAAAACCTTCTTCATACTTCAGGTTTATGTCCTCTTTCCTTGTCTCTGCTGGTGTTCATCTCAGGTTATTGGTTTTCCTTGTCTTGATGTTACAAAAAAAACTTTTGTAAGGATTCAGTACAGGAAAGACATGGACTTGGTGGATTGAGTCCAGAAGAGAACCACAAACATGGTGAGAGGGCTGGAGCACCTCTTCTATGAGGACAGGCTGAGAGAGTTGAGGTTGTTCAGCCTGGAGAAGAGAATGCTACAGGGAGACCTTCTTTGAGCCTTTCAGTACCTAAAGAGGGCTTATAAGAAAGCTGGGAACAAACTTTTTAGCAGGGCCTGTTGTGATAGCACATTGCATAATAGTTTTAAACTAAAAGAGGGTAGATTTAGACTAGATATAAGGAATAAATTTTTTTGTTATGAGGGTGATGAAAGAGTGGAAGAAGTTGCCCAGAGAGATGGTAGA
>VXBJ01005637.1:4142-15803 GCA_013400055.1 Nycticryphes semicollaris
TTCCTTCTTCTCCTCCATCCCACCCTAGCAAGGGGCAGCAGCATCTCTTGTTCCCCTCCCTCCCTCTTTTCCTGCCTGGACTCAGGGCTTCTTGCCCAAACCTGGCATTATTTGCCCATAGACCTTATAGAACCACTTTGGGGAAGGGAGAGAAGTGACCCCCCCCAACTGGAGGTGGTCAGAGAGTGAGGTTCGCTTGCTCCCAAGCCTTTATCCAGCTGTAGGAGATGCCAATGATCCTTTTGAAGGGTGAAATTTTAAAGCCCCATGACTTCCCAAAGAGTTGCATTTTTCTTTCTTTTTTTTTTTTTTTTTTGAGAACCTCATGAGAACCGTCTTTCTGGGAACTCTTGGATGAAATCCCCTTTTCTGCTGTCAAGCAGCTGGAAAGCCATCAGCTTTCAGAGGTGGTTATTTGAAAAGGGAGATCACCCCCATGGAGAGCAAGAGCAGGAGAGGAAAAGTGATGGAAGGGATGGGGAAAATTCAAAGGGAAAGAGGAGCTGGGGGAGCCAGAGGTGGGATGGAGATGCCTCTCTGGAGAGCAGAAGACTTTTTTTGTACACAACTATAGGGAGCTCCTGGGCATGGTGATGGCACCTTCTGGTGACACCAGCTTGGTTTGAGACCCCACCAGCAGCTCATCCCAAGCCATGACCGGCCCAGAAGGTCCTTTGGGGGAGCTTTTGTGCAATCTCCTGGGTGATGTTTGTCTCCAGGGAGAGCGAGCGAAGCAGCGAGATCCTTCCCAGTTGGAGAAGGTGGAAATTCTGCTTTTTGCTGGGGGGTGGGAATGCCCCTTCCTCTCCCAGTGGTCCCAGTGCCACAATGCCCTGGTGTCTCATCAGCTGACCTTGATGCTACCAGAGGGTTTGATCTGCACTACAGCCATACAAGGCTTTCCAAGCACTGGTTTGTGTCTGGAGGGAACCGTGTCTCTTCTTGTGCCACAAGATGCTTGCCTGGACCCCCAGGGTGGGGAAGGGGGCATGAAAGAGGGCGGCGGGCGAAGGAGATGGAGGGGGCTGTTCTAGCTGTGGCACGAGCTGTCCTTTTTTTGTACACAAAGGTTGTAAATAAACTGCCTTGGCATTTCTTTTGGTTTCTCATGATCTGTGCAGTGTCTTGTGTGTGGCTTTTTTTCTGGGGGGCGGGTAGGTGGGTGGGTACAAGTGCCAAGGTCTACGCTGAGGCCAGATGGCCCACTGGTCTATGCATGGAGTAGGCAAAACCAAAATGTCTTGTCCTCAGTGCCATGGGGGGGATTCTAAGAAGAACCTGAAGGAAAGAGGGTCTCCAACCCTAAGGAGAAAATGGTACCAATTCCTCTCCCATCTTTGCTCAGACTTGAGGGAGGTGATGGCATCAAAATTTCAGACCAGCCACCCAGATGGGCCAAGTGTCCATTCCTCCTGGGTGAAGGAGGTTCTCCCTGACTTGATCCTCTCCCATTTGGGCTAAGAAGGTCCTCCTGACCCTGAGAAGCCTTGGAGATGGCACCTACTGGGGACACCAGGGTGGTTTGGGACCCCATCAACACCTCATCCCAAGCTGTGAACAGCCCAGGCTGGTGTGTTCGTTTGTGGGTGTTCAACCAAGGAGCTGGTTGAATCAAGGTTGTCCCACGGGTGTGGGATTAGGTGCCAACATTAGGACAAATCCCAGGAAGGGACTCAGACCTCCCTGTGAACACAGCAGCCCATCACAGTCAGGTGCAACAGGGGAGGGTCCATATCAAAAGGGACCATGCATAAAAGGTCAATGGAGTCAATGCTGAGGTGGCAGAGTCCACCATGATCATACAAACTGGTGGGACATGAATTAGCAACCCCTGGAAGCCATGTGGAGAGAGCAGAAGAGCTTGTTCCATGTGCATTGTTGGGCATGAAGGGATGCAGGAACCACGACACAACAGAAAGGGGCACCCAAGCTGGGCCAAGGATGAAAAAGATACAGAGAGACTAAAAGATCTTCCTCCAAAGAGGCTTAAAAAGCACCCAGAAGCTTTGAAGGGGGTGGCAGAGAAACAGGGAGCAGAGCCAGAAGAGCACAGCTCTCCCCAGGGACAAGTCAGTGGGTGTCAGGGAAAATATCGGGCCCCAGGGTAAGAAGATGATGAGGAGGACACAGCTGATGGCACCAACACCATCAGGAGGCAGCTGTTTGTAGGAGGCCATCCAAAGAGGATGAAGGTGAGTCAAAAACAGACAAAATGTGATACAGATGGTGTCAGGATGCACATACTAAAAATTCTCAACTCTCTCCACCACCTGGAGCAGAAACTCACCCCACCCATAACCACCTGCAGCTCAGATCATCCTGCTCCATGGCCCAAATCCACATGAACCATGGTCAATGCTCCAGCAAAGCTTCAGAGACTCATTTTTCTCCCACTGCTGTCAAGGGGGAGAGAAGGTGGTGGCTTAGGCTAAAGAGAGAGGTGATCCGGATCTTCTTCCTGCATCCAGTTTTTTTGTCCATCACAGAAATCCACCTGGGATAATCTCCTCCCTAAACTGATCAAGTTTTAATCTCTCTTCCAGCGTTTTCAGCACTGTGATTCAGAACAGATATTTTAACTTCCCTGTTCTCCCTCCCTGGCTCTTTCTCTCTATCCCCAAGGTGTCTGAAAATCTAGCCCTCACCAAGGATTATCCAATGACCATCACTCCACAAGCCCTTTCTTGCATTTCCTCCAGTCTCAGTTCAGATGCCTTTCCCAGCCATGGGAACTGGAAACCCATGGGACCACAGGCTGGTGGCCCTAATCACCTTCTCCATCTCCAGTAGATACAACAAGAGCTGATTATCACACAGACAGAAATACTTGCGTTGACCCAACATGTCAGATGGAAACTATCCTTGGACTTTCCTCTTTCTTGGGTAGCTGTGAGCCCAAACAACTCCAGGTCACATAGCTGTTCCCCCAGAGAGACACACACAGAGCCAGTGGCTGTTCCTCAGCAGGAAGGATGTGTGTCCATGTGTGTGGGGGTCTCCAAGGGCTGTCGGGTTCGTGCAGCAGTGCCTGGGACCCGGCGGGGCGTCTGCCTCGTGGCTGCACTCGATGAGGCTCCTGTCAACACGATTTCCTGCCCCACATCACTTTGGACAGCACTATAATGGGGTCAGCCAAATTAACGAGGCTGGGGTTAGTTTGAGGTGGAAAGAGAAGGGAGGAAGCAGGAGCCAGGCTCGCAGTCGGGAGCCCTGTCCTGGGGAGGGACAGACACTCTTTCCTCCCCACAGCGCGGTCATTTGATGGGTTCTAATGAGTTTCTTGCTTAACCACACCGTTGTGTCCTGCCCAAAGCCTGGTACCCAGCAGGCACCTAGACTAGGACCATCACCTTCCTCAGGGGAAGCCAGCAGAATTATCCCCATACAGGGGGGAGAGGCTGGGGAGGTGTCCCCCTGTTCCACCTGCTACAAGCTATGGGACATGAGCACCCAGGAGCCCAGCTCTTTCTGCAGCAGAGCTGCTTTTGCAGACGTTGGCCCCACTTCTCTTCCCTCCATCCCAGGAGGAACTGAGGAATCCTCTAGCTTGATCTGAGGCTTGCAGAGATGAAAGTCAGGCTGCTCCCAGCCTTGTTAGGGTACCACATACCTTCGTCTCACTCTGCAGGGTCATTCAAGATGCTGCCAGAGTTTCTCGCCTGGTTCTCAAGGGTTTTGTGGGTCCTATGTCACCTCTGCCCACCCCATGTGTCAGCTTCTGACAGCCCACAAGATCTCAAATGGGAGAAGATACCTACACCCGGGTGAGGGGTCGGAGCTCAGACCCTCACACCTGGGCATCCTGCACCAAACACCAGAGAGCAGGTGATGGAGACCAGGTCCCTGCCTACATGATGGAGTCCTCTCCTGAAGCACCATCCCTCAGGCACAGCCATGACATACAAGGAGAAAGCACAACATGAAGATTTGATGCCTTCAAGGGACCTTCCAAGGAGACATTTTATGGCTGAGATCTGGACAGACCTTCTGCACCTGATCCCACTTCTCTTGTTTGAAAAATCAGATGCAACCCCATCCCTAAATCCCAGCCCAAGCAAGACCTGTACTATGAGTTGCACCTCCTGAATACCAGAGGGTGCTCGAGTGTCCCTCAGAGCAGACATGACAGATGACAATTATAAGATTTAAGGGTGAAACCTTTATCGTTGTATTTAATAATGTGCAAAATCTGATTGTAGGTTAATAATGATAGTCTGATCATCAGGTAATAAGGTTCCTTGCTTATTCGAGTGATTTATTAGTCTCTTGGTAGGGCATTGCTTTACCAGGGGACATCACAGCCTTTTTTAATGCCTGCAGACCAAAGAGGGAAGGTTGGACCCTGCAGGGATGGTGTTATATATGAGATGTGAGTGCCATGAGGCAAGAAAGCTCTCCTCCCACCACCAGTAGTGTCCGGATGTTCACGGCAAGTGATGGTACAACAGCGGTGTAGACCAGTGCCGTTGCAACTCCCAAACATCATCCAACATCTTGGGAATACCACCCGAGGCAGACTACCAAGTCAGGGGGAAGGACAAATGGCACTGAGTTATAATCTTGGGGATATTAGTTTGCAGGATGCTTGGAAGGTGAATTCTCTGCCTGATTTGCCTATGAAAAATGAAGTCCCAGGCAAAATTTAAGTCCAGAAGCATGTAAAACCTACAGAAAGCATCAGGGAGCCAGCGGAGCACCAAGCAGGAGACAAGTGGCTGGGAGGAACTGGGTGCTTTGTCTCTAACGCATCTGCTTTTCCCCTTCGCTGAACCCTCTTTGAACTCATCCGCGTGCACGACACAGGAAAAAAGGTAATTTAATTAAATATTCATCACCAAACACAATCAGGGCTGAGGCCAACTCCCAGACTCCGTTGTTTGATCCTGCGAGGAGGCGAAGCCAGGGAAAAAAGGAGGCTCTTTCGCTGCAACTGCAAACGGAAAATTAAAATACAGCAACAGCAAATTCTCTTTACCCAGAATAAGGCAGTAAAAAAACCCCCTAAAATCATGCTTGACCATTCCTGCAGCCTGTTGCCAGGGAGGACAGAAAATCCATCCCAAGTTCTTTGCCAGAGAAAGGATGGGAAAGTGAGAAAGGAATAGAAAATGGAAAACCTTCTGCATTTTTTTATTTTTAAATCTTCCCATTTGGCATGTCATTATCACAGCTACCTAATGTCCACGGGTGTTACACAATCTCTGCCAGAGAAGGTGAGGGCCACTGCAGACCTTCCTCCTCATTTGCCCATGACACTGTCCCTGGGTGATGCATGCTGGCTCTCCTGACTTTCCTCAGGGCCATCTGAGCACCTTGGAGCCACCCTGACACGTCCCCAGGGTGTTGGACCTGCAGAGGCAATGGTGTGAATGGAGAAACTCTGCCGAGATTGGATAGAGGCTCATTGTACGGCAGAAGAACTGGTCTCCATCACAGCCCACGTGGAAAATTTGTACAGGGTGGCTGGTTTTTTGCTTCCCTCTAAAATTCCATCAGGTTGGGGGACAGAGCCCTTAACGTCTTCATTCAACGTAAGGTCCAGCTTCAGCATGTGGTTGACTCCCATCACCTGATCAACAGATCAAGTCTCAAGCTTTGGGGATGCCCAAGCCCACCAAGAACTACTGGTGAACCAGGTGTAACAAGCCCTTCTGAACCCGGTGAACCAACAGACCACATGCTTGTCTTTGCAAAGACATTCTCAGTAATCACCTCCGTGTTTCTAGGAGAGCTTTCACCACCCAAACACTTCTTGAAGGTCTTGACACCTCTGCTGTTGGTTCAGTTCTCTCCAAAGCAGACCGGCAGCAACAGGCATGGTGGCTCAGTCCCTCTGGGATCTCCAGCATCAGTTTTTGCTCACAGCAAACTATTCCCAGCCCTCTGATCTCAACTTTCAGCGTGAGGTGAAATGAAGAACATCTCAGGCTCCTTCATGGAGAGAGGTGGGGCCGGAAAGTGCGTGGGCGGATCATCATGACCACCTTCCTCAGGGAGTAGTAGTCTGTGTCCTTCCACGAGTACCACACGATACCATCTGGCCCCAGGACCTTGCGGTTTTTGATGGAGTATCGGCCACCCTGCGATGCAGAGAAAGAACAGTAGTCAGACATGGGAAACGCACAGAAACCCCATCCAGATAGCACCATGGGAAAAACCATTGCTCTGAAACACCGGAGTGAAGAGCTTAATGATGATGTGGTGAGAAGAACACATAAAGCCCAATATTTTTCAAATGGTCCCAAAGGAGCTGGCATCCACCCATCTCAGGCTGCGTGAGTCAATGGTAACCACAAGTTTCCGCCAGGAAGGCCCAAACACCAGTATCTAGAAAGGTTGGACTGCCTTGGTGCCCAGTGCTCATTTCCTTCCCTCCCTAGAGACCAGAGGCTGGTGAAGCCAGGAAGGAGCACTGTGAGGACCATCAGCCTCCTCCCATCTTTGGACCCCATCTGCTAACATCTGCAAACTCATCCCTCCACCTTTCCTTGTACTACACCATAATGAGGTTGGAGAAAAAGCATTGGTTGGAGAAAAAAAAAATCACCTTGTGCCCTCATCCCTCCACTTTACCTTGTAGTACACCCCGTTGAGGTTGGAGAAGAAGCACTGGTGGTACCACCAGCCTCCGTGGGAAATTTCGGCACAGATGTTCCCCGTGTCAGGTGTGCTGAAGCTCCTCTTGTTGTGGTACCAGGCAAAGGAATCCTCCACCGTCCCGCTGAACCCGTCCACGTGCAGGCGGTAATAGTTTGCCTCGTCCTCAACGCTGCGAGAAACGAAGGTGGGAGTGTTTAATGGGGAGTGTTTGGGTCTCCCTTCCAACCCAGACGCTGCATTCCTGGTGTGGACACCTAGCAATCATCGAGCAGCTCTGGCTGGCCTCCCTGCTGTGATTCATCACCTCTAGAAGCTGAAAATGTTGATTCTATTTTTTTTCCTCCTGTGGGATGCACATGGTTTTGCCATGACTCAGGGCACTTGTTAGAGGGTGGAACTGGGCAGACAGTGACTCTAAAGCCACAATAAAGGACTGCGGCAGCTTTGGCAAGACAACCCCCTTAATTACACAGCACTGCCCCCTCTCCACCTAACGAGCATCCTGCTCTTCACCTCGACTGGGCTAATTAGTAACCTGCCCTTGGGCTAGCAAAGGTTGAAGGTCGCTGCCATCGCACCTGACCTCTGATGAGAAAAGTCAGGGTGACCATTCAGAGCACACATTTGCTGGTAGAGGATCCTCCACGGCACGTTGAGGCAATGGGGTTATTTATTTTTCCCCAGCAGTTTCAGCAGTTTTGGGATCTACTCAATGCCCTCAATCTTCAAGTGTCCATAAGGTGCAGTGATCCCCTGGACAACCTCCCACAGCAGGTTACTCCACAGCCACCCACGAGCATTTCCTGTAGAGGCAAGGAAGGAGTCCATCTGGGACAGTTTAGACAGGTCACCCCTGATTAAGAAAGGATGTGGTAGGCATAAATAAAACACCAGGAAGGTCTATAGACACTAAAGGATATTACATCAGGCCCAGCAAGGGAAAGCCAGGAGCAGAGAGGGTACAAGTCAAAACAAGATTCTAAACCAGGGAGATGCTGGAGCACCTGCACAGGGATTCAAAACCCTGTTTTTGAGATAGAGTTCAATAATCTTGACAGAAAAAAATACCCCTAAGCAAAAAAAAGACCCCCTGGGGACTGTCCATTGGGTCCTACAGCTCCCTTAGCTTGGGGCTGTGGATGTTGGCCATGGCCAAATGACGTGGCACATTTGCTAGCCCACACCTGGACTTCAACCAGCAGCAAAAACTGGTGGTCAAATCCAGGTGGGGATGAAAGGACAGGCAGCCTGGGCCCAGCCTGAAGAGCTCTCTAGACAGAGTCACCCTGACCACAAATGGGGTTCCTATGCCTGAAGTTGTCCCAGCATTGACCCAGCTACATCTACGAGAACCAGGGAAGGCCATCCCATTTTATACCTGAAGACCTGGTAGAAGGCATGCTTGTGCTTGTTGTTCCAGTCCTCCAGGTCGATGCGCAGTGAGTAGTCTCCTTGGCTCGTCATCTTGTGGATGTTCTCATTGCCCAGCCAGAATTCACCGTTGAGGTCCCCAAAGCCTTCCTTGTACTCATTCCAGGTCCGATTGAAGTCAACTGAGCCATCTTGACGCCGCTGGATGACTGTCCAGCCCCCACCTGCCAGGAGAGAGGTAACAAAAAATGGGAGTCTCCAGGGAGCATCTGAGGGTCCCAGAAAGACTATTTACTGGTGGATCACCTCTGAGGATCTATCTACAACTCAGCAAGGTGTCTCCTTGTCATGTGTCCTTCCACCAATGGGCAAAATACAGTGTTGGTTGTTGCATGGGAATAAAAACATGATGCTCATCATAGCTCATGGAGAGAGTATCCCATCTCTCCCGTGTTGGTTCATGATGGTGTTCCCCTGTTGGCTGCCAGAGGGTCATTCCAGACCTTAAGGTGGTTTTAAATGAGAGAGAGAGAGATGGTGGTTTCCAGGAGGTTAATGTTTTTGGGACTGGAACAAACTAAAGATCCTGGAGTTTGGAGGTTGTTCTGTACCGTTCCTGCAGCACCACAGAGGCACACAAGCTCTCCCAGTATTGTCTCATTGCCTCCATCTGCTCTCCCATCTGTCCAAATCCCTCTCTCCTCTCTCCTTTCATTCCAATACTGTAGGCTTGGGGTGGAGCGGGATGGGGGGACGGGACTTGGGCCATCTTTTTATTTGCTGTTTGTACAGCCTGTTACTCTACAGCGTCCAAGATTGTGTGGATGGTCAGGCAAATAATAGTAATGACATAACGGAGACCACATTGTCTGAACAGCCTGGTTCTTAATGAGTACGTGCATCCCAAAGCTGCAATCACATGTAGATCCTCCAGCAGGTGAAATGCCTACATGTGGGGAGCTGAAACCCTTCTCCCAGCACAGGATGTGTGGATCCCAGGTTGGAGTAGATCCATGGGGTAAGGAACTGACAACCCACCACCCCATCTCCCTGACGATTGCCTTTAATCTTCCAAAACTCAAGTGTTGCAAACTAATTTTGCCCCCTCAACTACCCAGAGGTGCTCCAGACACTCCTCAGTGACCTCCAGAAGGAATTCTGTTTCCCCAAGCCCTGTATCATATCCACAAGCGTGTTGAAAATATATCTTGGATGCATGACGACATCTCAAGAAGCACTGAAGGCCTCTATTTAGGCATCTGAATCCCAGCCATAATGCCAGGTTTGAACTGTTCATCCAAACCCCTTCTCTAGCAGCAGAGAGGACAAGTCTTCCATGCCTGGACACCAGTCCTTCTGCTCTCACTGACTATAAATTAACTGAGAAGTAGCTCAGATGAGACACAACTCTGAGGTCAGGCAAATCCCACCCAAAACTCTGCTGGAAGATGTTGTAGGTGCTTCCTGCAGTACCTTCAGTGTCCATCTCACACAGTACTTCAATGGGCATCTCTCCAACCGAGGGCATGATGCTGTAGACCCCAGACCGACGGAGTCCATTGTAGTAGACAGAAGCACAATCGATGGGGCAGTTCCTGCCATGTTTCACCTCTGAGAGAGAAAGGAGACAGACCCAGCATCCAGTGCAAAGTTCAGGGCAAACAACCAAAACCAGCACGATTTTCATGTAATGGTAATGTAAAGTTGGACAAATAATCTAAGGTGAAGAGCTTCTTCTGAGGATGAAAACCTCTGCAGCAAGATGGCTTCATGCCTGAGTGCAGTGGCTTATTAATGATAAGGTTCGTTAGCACAGATCTGCACTTAAGGATGCTGCAGCTGAAAAATGGTCTTTGGTTCAATTGTTGTTTTTTCATGGCAGCACATAAATCATAGAATCATACAATCACAGACTGGTTTGGGTTGGAAGGGATCTTAAATATCACTCAGTGCCACCCCCTGCCCTGGGCAGGGACACCTCCCACCACACCAGGGGGCTCCAAGCCCCCTCCAACCTGGCCTTCAACCCCTCCAGGGATGGGGCAGCCACAGCTTCTCGTGGCAACCTGGGCCAAGGTCTCAATGGCCTGGAAGAGCTCCCCTGGGGAGCTCTGAGACTTGGTCTAATGTGACGTGTCCCTGCCCAGGGCAGGGGGCTTGGAACTAGGTGATCTTTAAGGTCCCTTCCAACCCAAACCATTCTATGATTCTATGCCCCCACCTCACAAGAGACTGTGAGGGATGAAGCACCCCCCACCAGCCAGCCCCAGCATCTCCCCAGCATCACCTGGATGGTGCGTCTCCTCCTGCAACCGCATCTCGGCGGGGCTGAGGCAGGTGGGGTTGCGCCAGGCCCAGTCAGTCAGGACGGAGATGTTGTTGATCTGTGCCTGCATGTCGTAGAGCAGGGTGGCCTGGATGTGCTGCAGGGTGCTGGCCTCGCTGTACCGATGCTCCAGGTCCTGCACCCGTTGGGCCAGGCTGTGGTTGCGGCCGGCGGCCTCCTCGTGCTGCGGGCAGGGAGAAAGGTGGGATGGAGGCAATGCCTGGAGACCACCATGGAGTCAGGGACATGGACCCAGGAGCCCCAGGGATGGGAGCAAGAGGGCAGAGGAGCACATGCCATGTGCACCAACAGAGACCAAGGACACCAAGGATGGCACCTCCATCCTCATCCTCACCCTCCAGTCCCATCCCAGCCTCATCCCACTATGGGAGCCACAGGCAGCTTGATATTTCCAGGCTCTAGGGAAGGCAGGGAATGCACAGGCAAGCCAAGGGATGCAAAAACAGGACAAGAATATAGGATTCCTCTCAAAATACCCTCCAAGTCTGCAACCTGTTGCCATGCGCCCACGGTTGGAGTTTCTTCCCCAAAAGCTGTCCCTTCTCCCCTGGAACCACCTAATGCTTTCATAAGGAGCTCCACAGCTTGTCTACACGTTGCATGATGAAGCCACCTCCTGCTTTTTGGGCAATGGCTGATGTCCTGCAAACAGCAATGACCCCATCCATACGCAATACAGGAACTCAGCTCCTTTCTGACCCTTTTTCTGTGTGTTTTTTAGGACAACCAGTCTCTGCTCTGGCTGGAAAAGCCCACAGGAGATGGGCACCCCAAGCCCCACCAGTACACACGGAACATGTCCCAGATGAAATGACTGTGGATACGGTTGTCTCCCTTGTTTGGTGCTCCCTGTCCATTAGATGGCAGAGCAAGCTTTGAACAGCACCTCCAAAATCCCACAGCAGCCTGAGAACATGCTCCCTGCGACACAAAACAGCTCTATACAGAGCTCCCCGATCCCTTTCGAGGGTCTGGCAGTCCCAGACCTGCACCTGCACTGGAGGGATACTGGTTCTCCATCAGCACTGCCCTTCCTTGTCCCCTGATTGGGGACGTTTCTTCCTCCATCAGCCGCTTGGCATCACTGCCTCAGGTTCACAGGTCACTCCAAGACCCTGGAAGTGCTGTGTGGTGGAGTCAACACACCTGAGGGACAGGATGCCATCCATAGGGACCTGGACAGGCTGTAGAGATGTGCTCATGCAAACCTCACAAAGTTCAACAAGGCCAAGTGCAACGTCCTGCAGGTGGGTCAGGGCAATCCCAAACACAAACCTGGGCTGCATAGAGAACAAATTGGGAGCAGCCCTGAGGAGAAGGACTTGGGGGATGAGAAGCTCAAC
>VXBJ01005637.1:15929-30826 GCA_013400055.1 Nycticryphes semicollaris
GAGAAGCTGTGGCTGCCCCATCCCTGGAGGGGTTCAACCTGGTGTGGTGGGAGTTATCCCTGCCCAGGGCAGGGGATGACACTGGGTGAGCTTTAAGATGGAAACACCCAAACCTTTCTGTGACTCTACAATTCTGTTTTCTTTCCTTCCAGCTGCTCCCAAGACCCAGCTCACACCCTGGTCCCCATTCCTGCCAGGGTTTGCTGTTCCCAGGAGATGGCATCACCGCTGCTGGGTTGTTGTAGCAGTAACTAATGGCTTTACAATATCTTTCCCAGTGCTGCTTGAGCATTGTCTCCATGACCCTGTCGAGAGCCCACCAAGCCCATATCCCAAAATCCAGACCCAATAGACAGGCAGGGGCAGCAAAGTGGGAACAATGGCCTGCGATGACACGGTGCTTTCCTTCTCAGGGCTGCAATGTCTCTGTCTCAGCCATAAATCACTCATCCCCTCTGCCTGCTCTCTGAGCTGTGACTGATACCGGCTCCTTCCAGCTCCCTTCACCCACGCATCAGCTCTACCAGTAAACTCCACGCTGCTTTCTCCCAGACAGTCCCCTCCTCCACGGTTGATACCTGGGGCTTTTTCCCCCACCCAATCCTATGTTGATTAAAAACAGCATGGCCAGACCCCCGGGGTAATGGCCCTGCTGCTGCTCCCACCCCTCCATCCCTCTGCTCCTCTGGTGGGACTGGGGATGGGTTTTTGCACCCCAGGATCTTTCTTCTGCATTCCCCAGCCATGGAAAAGCAACAGGACTGTAAATGGACAGGGAAAGATGGGAGAGGGGGGGTTCCTTTTGCTCCCTGCATTACCCTGGCAGGAGGGAAGCAGGGCAGAGATGGGGTCAAGCCCTCTGAGCCCACTTGGGTGTCCCCATCAGTTGAGGAGATGATGTGACCTGAAAGAGCCAGTGGCTCTCCCTCAGCTGGGAAAGGGATGCTGAGCCCAGAGAGACGTCTCCGCTTGGGCAGACGAGCCCACGCTTGAGCTGCCAGAGAAATAAGTGATGGCAAACCCCAGGGAGACCAACCAGCAGCAGTCAGGGGTTGATTTATGAAGGTGGATTTAAGGGAGAAAGAGCTCCTTGGTGGGAGGAAAGGAAGCAGAGGAGACCTCCTCAGGCTGACACAGCGGGGAATTTGGGGAAAGCAGCTTCCCAGGCTGGGGCACAGGCGTTGGGAAGTGGCCAGACAAAAGCAGAGGGAAAACTCCTGATGGAAGAGTGTCGAATCTGGAGGGGAGTGGAGGAAAAGCAGCTCCACAGCCTCTGGTTTCCTCCACCACAGACTCGAGTCTTGCTTTTCCCCTCCGCCGGTGCTTGGAGGGTGGTAGGACACACTCATTGCTTGGAGAGTGATAGGACACACATTCATTCCCCTCTGGGTTTTGTTGCCTTCCTCCTTCCTGGCCTCCCATCCCCATATTTTTAAAACTCATAGAAAAAAACAAAGGTTGTAAAAAAAGGTTGTAGGTCTCCATCCCACCAACCTGTGGAAAGCGGGGCCAATTTCCAAGCTGATTGCTCAGGATCCTTTCTCTCTCTCTAGAGGTGTGAAATTCTACAAATAATCTCAAAAGATCTCAGAGGATGTCCCCTTTCTGAGTGTGGTGGTATCTTGGTGGCACAGAAATCACTGTTGTTGTCCCCAGGTATGAACCACTTTGGAGATACCTAAGTAGGACCTGTGACCTGGCTGCTCCAAGACATTTGGGTGCATTTTATATCCCTCTGCTATTATTGTAGGGTGAGGAGCCCAGCAGCACCCCACAGTGGAGAAAACTCCTTTCAGAGCAGCTCACCTGGACTCCCATTGAGGAGAAACAAGTTCTACCACCTCATCCTATCCTCCAGGAGGCATCCAAGAGGTCCTAGCATTGTCTATGTCTACATTCACCACTCAGGTGCCTATGAGATGAGCTGGATCCCACAGAGACCCTTACTTGACAGACATGGGAGGTAGGCAAGAGGAATCCCACCCCTAGGTGCTACTTCTGAAGCGTCCCTGTCCACCAGCTTCTCCCCAGCTGCCAGACATGGGCAGCAGAGCTGTGAGAGCATCCAGTGTCCGTCTAAAGGTGATCCACTACAGAAAAAAAATAGCAAATAGCAGGGAAATTAATAAACTTTTTAAAAATTTAATCTCACCAGGTAGGTGAGAAGGGAGACAGCTAGGAAGAGCAGAGGCTTCAGCCACTGCTGATGGGCCAGGAAGGGACCTGGTAGGGCCTTGGACAGGGTTCACCTTAGCCCTGCATCAGATAAGAAGGGGGAAACACAATTATTAAGAGTATTATGGGCTTGCGGGACTCTGCAAGACTTATTATGGGATGCTCAGGGGGAAGGTGGGGAATGGAGAGAGGGTTGGGGTGGATGGGGTGGGGAATGAATGTAGGAGAAGGGAGAGATGGGGGAGTTCAGAAGGGCTGGACATACTTGAACCAGCTGCCAGTCGGTGCCCTTGTCCGACTACAATTCTGTCTTGTCTTCCTATGCTGTCCTTGTCTTAGAGTATGGTTTTTCAGCGTAACCTTGCCCTCTCCCACCTGTGAATGCCACTGGGGTCTAAGTGCCTGCAGCTGGAGAGACCTGGGGGTGTTTGTATCCCCCAGGTCAATTTAATTGTGTGTATTTAACTCACTAGCCAAGTTCAAGCTGGACCAGCTGGAGAGCAGGCGGGGTAAGAAGGTGCAGGTTCAGGGCATGGACTTTAGATGGACCAAGAGACAGTGCTCCACGTCTAATTCCCTCTTCTGAACACCAAGCAAGCTGTTGGAGGACATCAGCAGCTCAGCTCCCTCAAGAGCCACCACCAGGCAACCTGCATCTCTGGAAGGAGACCGGTTCTTCTCCCACTTCCCTCTAACCCAGTAAAGAGCCTGCACAACCCCCACAGACCAAACACCCTGCCTTTAGATGGGGCATTTCAGAGCCAGGAAATGAAGAATGGGTTAAGAGGATGAACACTGCAGGGAAAATATTTAGTGCATTATCTTCCATTCCCCTCCTCGGCTCTGAGCTCAGAACTGGTTTTCTGGGCCAAGAGCAAGGAGCTGGGACTGGGGAAGGACAGATTGAATAGTCCTAAGGGACAAGAAGTGAGGACACCAAACACCTACTGCACCAGCTTGTCCCAGTGCAAGAGTAAAGAGAAAATGGGAGAGTTGCAGTTGAACATTTTCCCACGGAGATGCCCACCCAACACTGTTGGTCATCACAGCCCTCAAACAGCCCTGCAGCCCCTGTCACGGCCTCTCTCTCCACATGGGGCTGCTCCAAGGAGACTTTCCAAACCCAGAGCCCAAGGGTGAGTAAGAAAGGAAGCCAAATAAAGAATAAATCATCTCCAGAGCCAGGCCATATCCAACCTTATCTCCTCTAAGAGCAAAGACAAGGGCTCTGGTCACCCAGTGGTCTCAGAGCTCCTCCAGCTGACACCGGTAGACTGTTGCTGGTTCTTCTATGTACCTCACCAACAACCCAATGAGACAACTTAGTTGATAAAAGGCTCCTATGGCCAGCAAAACCACAACCTGCTCCCTCCTCGGTCCTGGCTACAACCCTGGGCAAGCTGCTTGTCACCACTGCTGACGGCCAAGCCAGGTGTTTGCTGGGTGAAACCATTGGGCAGCATCAAACATCTGAGAGTTTCAGATGGAACCAAGCATGGAAAAAATGTATTAACCTGAAGCTTCAGGCTTTGGGGCTGGTGAACAGAGCTGGAGTGAGATGAGCACCAGAAAGGAGACTGTAGGAAGGATGCCATGGGCTGGCTGTCAAGACTTCTCCAGCTCAGCCATGGCCATCAGAGATGTGGTCCTTCACTGGCCACCCAAAACTCCAGGTCTAGTCTGGGATCATGATATAGGTAATAGGATGGATCAGCAACCCCTCCTGGGCAGGCTCAGAGATGGAGAAGATAGCACAGACGAAACACCGAAGGCTTTGTGGCAAAGATCAGCCCTGGAAGTCTCCCGAGCCATCACAGTGGGAGCAGCAGGGTTTTAATGGATATCCCAGCCTATGGTGAGGACACCACCATAAGCTTCACTGGGTGTCCTCCCCCTGCAACTGCTGGGGGCTGGAAGGGACCATAGGGAAGGACTGTGGTCACCCACATGGAAGGGGGAGTCTGTGCAAGGCAGCCCTTTACCTGGAGCTCGAGGACTTTGATGCGGTGCCGGTGGTTCCTCAGCTCCTCTTGCAGCTCCGAGATCAGCTCCCTCAGCTCCAGGACCTGCTGTTTGCGCTCCTCGTTCTCATGGAGCCAGTAGGATACCTCGTCAGTGCAACGAAACATGTCCGGGCACCTCTGCTCGTCCCCCTGTGGCAAGGTGGCTACGATCTTACAGCGGCCGTTGGGCAGCACCTGGTTGCTGTACTCCCCACACCGGATCAGGCCCGTGCCCTCCTGGGGACCCTGGTGGTCTCTGTACACTGGGGGCAGGGATTTTTGCAGCGAGGGGCTGCTCAGCACGGCCAGGAGGATGAGGGACAGCAAACCCACCCTGGCAGAGGCGGTGGTGGGGAAAAACGCCATCAGGCAGGTGAGGATGGTCCCCAGGGATGAACCCATGTGCCTTATCATTAAACGTTGGTGGGGAGAAAGGTGGAATTCCGCAGGGCATAACACCGGGTCTTCTCCTGAGAGCTAGCAGGTGAGGTTGAAGCTATGTGGGAACCAAGCATCTGTAGGGATCCCAGAGCTCCTGCCAAGGAGGTCACTGCAGGCAAGGGATCTGTCTGTCCCCATGGAGCATCCTCCCTGGTGTCACCTTGTGGCCACCAAGCTGGGACCAGCTCTGGCTGGAGATCCCCTGCTCTCCTGGCCACACTCCACCGGCTTCGTAGGCTTGTGTTTCCACTCCTGAAGACCTGCTGGTGGGCTTGGAGGGTGCTGAGATCTGGCCAGGGGTGGTCAGCCCCTCTGCTAGGGCTTTCTGCCCACGCAAGACTGTGCATGGAAAGAGGCTGGCTCCCCTTGATGGGTCATCCTGCTACACTGTGGCTTCCTGAAATGGGAACCAGAGCAAGGAGACAGGTGATGGAGAAGAAGGATGAGCAAACAACCCTCCCCACTATGCTCTGCCCACCCACAGCAAACAGACAGATCCCCCCACACCTTCCCTGGCCCCCTCCAGCCATCCCCATGGTCCCAGGGATACAGGGCACAGGTTTGGGGCTCTCTCCATGTCCCTGTTGATGATGTTTTCTTGGCAGATGTAACTATAAATGGAGTTACCAAGTGGACGGGGTCCATTGACATGGGCAGCCCAGGTCACCAACCCACCCTTGGGCAGGGTTAGACCATCAACTCAACCCCAGGATGGTCTGAATGGGCCCTGCCCGTGGGCTGGTTGCCCCAGATGGGCTCAGGGCCAAGGGGGGATGGAAGGATGGTGGCCTGGTCACCATTCAGGTGAGACAAATGGAGAGCTTGGTCTCTTTTATCCAGAGAAATTGGGCTGCCCTTGCAGCCAGAGCTGCCGCTAGATCCTTGCCTGACACCAGGGATCTCAGCCCCATCATGCTCCCAAGGTTTCTCCCAATCAAAAGCCATCCCCATGCCATTCCAGTGAGGACAGGGCACTGGGAAGGCTGCCACAGCTCCCCAGCAGCATCCCAGCTCCCAGCCAGCAGCACCCCAGCTCCCAACGTACCTTCAAAAGTCCTGGCCAAGCTCTCCGATGGCAAGAGCAGAGAGCAGAGAGCACTGACTGGCCATGGGGACCGGGCTGTGATTTAGGGGACACGAAATGCTTATTCCCCCTGATCCTATCACCGCACTATAAATAGGGCCAAGAGAGCTGCTGGTCTCAGACGACGCATGGGAGGGAGGAGCGCAGGTCCTGGTCTGACCTTATCAGTGTATGGGGGATTAAGCCAGTGCCTTAGCAGGACGGCACAGCTCTCCCTTCCCTAGAAACTCCCAGTCTCACCACAGGGATGTGTTTTGGGCAAAGGGGAGGCTCATCTGGCATAGAGTGACCTGCCCCATCCCAGTTTTGGGAGGAAAGCTTCCCAACCTGGCCATGGATGGGGGCTCAGGGCAGAGAACAGCCGTGATTTATTTTATTCCCTAGCCCAGGGCTTCCTCTTTGCTTTTGCAAGGGAGTAATGTCAACAGGCTTGCTTAATTAAACATGCTAATCACTCAGCCATAAGAATGTGAGCTGAAACCAGAGATTTCAGTATTGGACAAAAGCATTGGGTTTTTCTTCCCTTAATGTAAAGAGTTTCCAGATGATGTTCCCAGACTGACTCCCTCAAAGGAGATACTCAAACCAGCTCACATGGCCTCCGAAACCAGAGGAACTGCCTGGAGAAAGGGATCTTCATTAGCAAACATCTGCTTGGGTGGTTTGGTGAACCTCACCAGGCTCCTCCAGCAGCTACCCCTGATGGCCATGGTCCAGATGGTCCTTTGGAGGACCTGTCACCTCCATGGACAGGACCTTTCTGCACCACCAGTGGACCCCAGCAAGGCTGTGGGTCTACATGCCACAAGGGGAGGACACAGCTTGCACAACACCCACCCTACATGCTATGGTGAGGCCATGTCCTGCCCTGACTCCCCCACAGCTGGGTCCAGCCCTAAGGATCCAGCCTCCCTTCCCCTGGGAAGGATGACATCCAAGTTCAGCTCTAGGGTTAGGCAGAAGAGCTAAAAGCCCAGCCAGATTGCCAGCCCACAATAGGTCCCCAGCTTTGTTTTTGGCTTGTAAAAATGTTGGGTGAAGGGGTTTTATTTGTTTCCTTTGTCTCTGTGGGGAATTGGTCCAGGAAGAGCAGGGGGAATATCCTGCCCCCGAGTCCTGTCAGCTCAGGACACAGTGCTGATCCCCTGGGCTGATTTCTGCATCTCCATCACAGCAGGCATCTCTGGGTCTGAATCCACCACCCAAGTGGGCTTGGGGAAGAAGCAAATCTCCCACCAGTAAGTCCCCCTATGGAAGGAGAGGCTTTCCCAAACTCATGCACACTAATGAAGGGAGAGCAACCAGCCCAGGCAGGGAGCAGATCAGCCCAGCTCCCCCCGTGTGGGAGAACCCACCAAGGGCATCTTGTTTTGCTGGGGCGGGAACACAGATTGCTCCAAAAATCACATCTCTGGGCCTCCAGTCAAGCTACTCTCTCCTCTTTCTCAAGCGCAGTGCCCTGTAAAGCAGGAGCACAGAAGGGAGAGGGACCCTGAGATCATCCCACAAAGCTCTGCCATGAGGGACCCCAAGAGAAGAGCTGTGCGAAGGGACACCATGGGCAGAGGATGGGAAAAGGGGGCTGAGGGTGCGGGGAGCCAGAAAAAGAACATTGCAGGAAAAGGAGGAGTGGTGGCCCATCTGGATGTGATAGATGCAAAGTGTTTTGGTGATGACACTTCTTTTGGGGCTGTATACCACCGCTGTGCCAGCAAACCCAATTCCACCACCCCAAGAGTTATTCCTCTGGCACCAGATGTAGACGTTTGCCCTCCAGGTTTGTCCTGAGCCACCCCGTGGCCAGTGTAGAGGAAAAAAGATGCAATGGCAGACACCGACATGGCTATAAAATGCATTACACCCCATATCCAGTTCTTTATGGGGTGGTGTGGAGGAGGGCATCAAGGCAGGGGACCAAGGGGAACATCTCACACTCGAACCCCAGCCAAGAGCTCCTCCAGCGCGATTAGCTAAAGACCAGCTTCCCTTTATTGCACACGAGTGGATAGACATTTAATGTGCTTGTCTATAATGAAATCCATTATCCTCATCTTTCACAGAGGCCCCTACAGTTCTGGTTCCCCCTTTTCATGGCTGGAGGTGGCTGAGGAAGAGGAGGTGGAGGAGGGATGGAGCCAGGTATAGCCAGGTCCTTTGTGCAGCCACTCAGGAGGCACTCTCCCCATAAACGTTTGGGCTCCTAAATGGATCTGACCTCCCCTCCTCCAGCCCCTTTCCCTTTCATTTTCTTTTCCCCATTATCCTCGGGGGAAAGAAATAAAAAAAAAAAGCAGTAATAAAATAAAATAAACCCTCGTCCGGATCATTAGCGTCAGAGGCGGAGACGGGCGCCGAGTGCCACATGGAAGAGGTAAACGTACATTTCGTTCAATGCCCCTCGAGTGGCATTTTGCTCAAGGCTGCTCCTTCACAAAGGGAGATGTGAAAAGGGTCCTCGCTGGCGACTGGCCACCGGCCGCCCCGACAGGGCTCGCTGCAAAGCTGCCTCTCCAAGGAGACAAAGCCCGGCCATTTCTTCTGCTGTCGATTGATGTCTGAGTTGTTTGGGGAGCATTTAGTGAAGAGGGGAGCGGGGAGGGCTGGGTGTGGGGGGGAGAAATTCAATGAGAGAGCCTGGGTGATGCTAGTAGAGATAACGGCTCTGAAAGACCCAAGGTTGAGTGCTGAGCTACCTGTCTCTGGCATCCTTCCCTGCCGTTTGCGGGGGGACAGCAGCTACAACCCTACAGTGGTCCAGAATGAGTTGAAGCCAATGCCAAGAGACACAGGTACCCTGTGGTCAACTCTTTCCCATGTCATAGATGCAGGTTACCCCACCCTGCTGGTTTTCAGTTGTCCCAGTGAGAAGCTGTTGAGCATCCACCTCCTCAACGTGCTGTGAAGAGCAGCACCGTGAAACCCGTGGTACCTCCATCCTCCCCTGCCACGAGCACATCTTATTCTGCTTCCTCCTAAATGCGGGAACACACACCATTTCCATGGGCATGCAACTCCTTCCCTTCCCACTGCATCCCAAATCCCACTCCATCTGCTCCTCGCTGTACTTCCTGGAGGAGATGAGTTCCCCACCATCATCACACGGTGCTGCTTGATGAGCCTGTGGCCAGCCTTCAACAGTTCACACTCCCTCGGTGTGCAAACAACCCGCCAGCTCTCACGTGATCTCTCTTTGAGGGAGAAGTGTCAAAAAAAACCCACAATACTTCTCCATCTCTTTTTTCTTCCCAAATGAGGGAAGAGACGCTGCCCCCAGGTACACCTGGATGATTCTCCATCCCCGACTCTGCCTTGGTCTCCCAGTGGAAAGGACAAAGTAACCCAACTCTGCCCAACCCAACTCTTAGGAATACAAATACAGGAAACTCTACCCAACTCTTAGGAATACAATGACCCAAATTAGCTCCCATCACTAATGCCAATAATCAGTGATTTGCCATAAAATAATCAGCATGAAGAGGCAGTTTAGAGGTTCCTGAAGACTAGGGAACCCCAAAATCATACTAAACTTTAATGCCCATGGTCATGCTCCACAAATACCAGCAGAAGCCGTACCCTGAGATAGAGGAGCCATGCTTTTCCAGGGTTCACATGCACCACCAGCCCCAAGCCCTGGATGCCAAACCGCCCCGGGATGCCCTGCCCCGGGATGCCCTGCCTGGGTGCATCGGGTGGAGATTGAGGGTCCAGCTTTGGGATCCTGCTGGGATCCGTCTCTGCCCGGGGGCTTTGCTAAGTGCCTTCGCCCTTAATCCCCCCTGAGAACACCAGCCCCAAGCAGAAGCGGCATCTTGAAGGGGCAAGCGAGGCCGTTCGGGCCCCTTTGGGGGCTGCTCCTCTCTTGGCTCCCCGCAAATCCCCCTCCCAACTTCTTCCTCCCTCCTGCAATGTCAGTGAAGGAGGAAAACAGGACACGTTTGAGTGTCACCGGGGCTGGAGAAGGGGCTGGGGGTGCAGTTCTCCTCCCCATAGGACCCCGAAGCGTAGCGTGAGCTCTGGGTTGCAGGAATGAAGCCCCTGCTGGGCTCCTAAACCCTGCTGAAGCCATGTCCCCCCCGGCTCTAAGAAGCCATAATCCCTCTTAGGGGCACGGGCCATAATCGGGGATTTGGCTCTGGGTGTGCAAATACTGTGTGTGTGTGTGGCCATACAGAACTGGCTCAGAAAGAAAAGAAAATGCAGGGTGAATGAGGAAAGAAAACGCTGGATTGGACAATCTGGGATTCCTGACAATTTGGTGGCGGGGGGTGGGGGTGGGGGAATGATCCAGTCCCAATCCCAATCCCGGAGGGACAGCAGGATTTATCCCTGGCACTTTCAGCCCACTGAAAGTCAGGCAGCTCCTCCCAGTCAAAGGAGCCACATCCCAGAGGGGACCTCTGTGTCCTCAGATGGGTGGCAGGGACCCCAGGAGCTGCTCCAGACAGGAGGTGTGTCCCTCTGCGGGGACAGGACACCCCCTCAAGAGTGTCACTGCTGTGCCCCTAAGCTGTGGTATTTGCTGACCCCACAATTCCAGCCCAGAAAACAGGACAATTTCCAAATCCAGGGGCCAAAATGAGATTAATTTGATCTAAAAACCAAAGTGCAATATTTATTTCTTGGGGTTTGGGGGTTTTTGGGTTTTGGGGTTTTTTTTGTTACCATCAGCTGGAACTGAGTGAGAGACACTCTTTGTTTTTCCCCCGATTCTCCTTCCTGGGTCTCCTTCCAAGGGGTCCTTGGGTGAGAGAATAATTGTCTAAAGGACAAAAAATCATTGTGGGTTCCTCAAACCGTAGCAAAATATGGCTCCTGTAATGGGAAGTGAGGTATTTCTTCCCGGAGCAGGGCGATGAGCTGCGCAGCTCCCAGCCGAGGGATGCTGCAGGACGCTGCAAAAGAATACTGGAAGCCATCCCAGAAAAATACCTACAGGGAAAAAACAGAGTGACATCATTCCGACCCCCGAATGCCTTTAGTTGTCTGTTCCTTAGAGAAGTGCCCGATTTAGGTTCAAATCAGGGCGAATTGGGCACTATTGTAGATTTCCATGTATAAATAATGCCGAGGAAAAGGTGTTGGAGGAAAAGGAATTGGCGGTGGGATTCCCAGTCATAGAACCACAGAATCAGGGAATGGTTTAGGTGGGAAGAGACCTTAAAGATCATCCAGTTCCATCCCCCTGCCCTGGGCAGGAACACTTCCCACCAGACCAGGTTGCTTAAAGCCTCACCCAACCTGGCCTTGAAGTCCCTAACGTCAGAGCTGCTCTTGCTCCTACAGAGAGGCTACAACCAAGCAATCATGAGCATTTTCCTCCAAGTGCAAGGTTCACGGCTTGTATTTTACCTCCTGTTTCAGACCCAAGGTTCAGAAGGGACCCCTTGACCAAAGCCAACTGAAAACCACACCTCTGGTTGTCCACCGACGCGATCACTTCCATTCATGCATCCAAACTGACCCTAATCCCGTGGGTCATCAGCCATTTGCTGGCTCCAAAGCTCAGATTTACCATCAATAGGTGTCTTCTGGATTTTAACTCCTTAAACAATGGAGATAAATAGTTTTATGGTGATGACCTCACTTTACTTCATCTGGATGTCTCCTGGGTCCCTGTTCATCATACCCTGCACAAGTCCTTAATGCAACTGCCCTGTGGGTTCACCATCATCCCATTTTGGCAAATTAGAGATGAAGATGGTCCAGCTGGTCCTCAGCCCCACTCCCCACCCCACCAGGGCAGGAGCAGGGGTGGGTGCTGAGCGCAGGAGACCTGCTTGAACACAGGATGGGTCAGCTCCTTGCAAAACACTGCAGGGAATCTGTCCTCAGATAAAGGGAAGGGGACCTTCTCAGCACTCAACTGCACATGGCTGTGCTGGAAGGATGTGTGGGTCCAAGGACAGACCATCGTTGGCATCACAATGTTTTTGCAGGCCCCAGAGCACCTTTTGCCCCCGTGACACCGGTGTTTACAGCCTGGTGGGATGGATTCTCCACATCGCCTGGGATTTGAGCACAGCTGTGACATTCACACCCGTCCCTGGAGCTCATTCGCACCCAGGTGTGATCTGTTCTCCAAATTAAAATGGAAAGGCCAGAAATCACGTAGCTAACGAACCCGTTCACCCACGGACATCTCACCCCCATGACCAACCCTGCCAGGAAAGGGCTGCATGTCCTGAGCATGTGGCTCTTACGGGGACAAAGTGGTGATGAAGCCAGCAGATCTCATTCCAGGCATCCCTAAAGTGAGGTCTCCAAGGTCTGGGTAGCTTTCTGGAGCAGAACCCCAAGAGCTTGCCTTGATGGTGGCCACTCTCAGAGCAGGGGCTGGAGGATGATGCTCTTGCCGTGCAATTGTATGGTCCTGGATGGTCTTCAGCTCTTCCCTGCTCAGGGAAAGGAAGGAAGAGGTTCCTTCTAATGGGATTTCCTTCCCGCTGGAGGGTCCTTTTCTTGTCATCTTGGCTTCCCACCACTCCCATTCATCTGTCTGGGAGCCAGCTGTGTCCACTAATCATTTCCACACTGGACTCCCTTTGGAAAAGTGAAAAGATAAATAAGCTCTGTACTAAAATATAATGAGCATCCTGCTGTTACTCTGGGAACAGCCCTACGCTGGGAGTGGGAGCTGGTCACCCACCCCAGCACCCCAGTTTCTGGGCTGCATCCTCCAGAGGTGCTGGGGTACCAGTGTCCCTGGGGGATGCCATCACCAGGAGAGGAAAAGCTGAACTCTGGCTGCAGTTGTCTCAGAGGGGGAGGTCTGAAAGCACTGACTGTGAGGATGGAGGCATCCAGCACAGGCTGGTGAAGCCACAGCAGAAGATGCTCCATCTCAGCTCCTCACCTGCAGCTGCTCCGCTTTCCTAAACGGATTTCGCCTCTTCCTTATAAACATAAACCACTCAGATTGGCCTAATGAAGATGAAAGAGCCTTTAAAGTGGGAATCATAGCTCCGGTTTGGGCCATAAAGTACCTCAGAATAGCTCTCTGTCATGGAAAAATATTGCAGATCGGGGGGATCTGTCAGGGAGGATGGAGGCAGCTGACGCAGTTGTGGGCACTGAGCGGGATGGGGATGGGTTTGGGGAGGATGGAGGTCCAGAGAGGGTGTGAACCAAACTGAAAAGCTACAGAGGATATTCCTTGAACCTGTGGTGTTTTCCCTCTTTAGTAACCCACTAGAGAGGGTTTCATCCAGACCTGGGGTGCTCAGGTGAGTCTGTTGTACCCCAGTATCTTTTGGCAAGGAGATCTGCAGCCCACTGAAGGACAACCCACCTCTTTTTTGCTTATTCTCAGCCTTTTCTCTGGCTGTTGGAAGGAGAGGAGGGTCTCCAGAGGAGATCTCTCCACGATGGAACATCTCCACCCTGAGACAGATGTCTGGATAAAGAGTCTCAACCACACTCTGGGTCCCTCCAGCCCCAGTGTGTCCTGCTCAAGGGCTGCTCTCCCATGAAAGTTGCCTTTGGGGCAGCTCCTTTCCCTACAGAAGACTGTGTGGAGTAAAATAGGAGTAAATCTTTTGCCCACCCAAGGCGAGACCACATCTGCTTCCAGCTGGTAGGATCCTGGGCAAACCTCCGTGTGTGGCTTCGCTGTGCCCTGCAGTTTGTTCTCACAAACATGCAAATCTGTCATGGTTTAGGCCTCAAACCAGGGCAAAATCAACAGCCACGCTTCATACAGGCTGGTGGGAGGGATGTTCAAAGCCCCCGTTGAGCTCTTGCTTCAGCCCAGATTCAACAAAAATCACTGTTAGGTGCTTTGAGAGGATGGCCCAACCTTCAAGGGCCACCTTGGCATGACACCCTGGGGGTGGAAAATCCCGATGCAGATGTGTTTCTCCACCTGGGCAACCTCCACAACTGGAATAAAAAACACCTTAAAATCTTAAAATCACCCCCAGTTCCTGAGGCACAGCTGAGACCCAGTGCCATTGCCCTGGGATGCTTGTGGAGAGCAGCCAGTGGAGGTGATAAGCAGGGTCAGAGGCAAATCTGCCTAAAACACATGAGACATGGGGTGTAAAAGCCTGTGCAAACCCCAGTAAATCAGCTCTAAACACCATCCTGCTGCTGCTAAACCTCCTGCACGGGGCCTGGTGGGGTTTTGGGATGTGGTTGTACCCCAAACCACCCCCAGGGCAGAGTCAGGATTTAGCAAAACCACAGCCATCCACAGGGATGGTTTGCATGTCACCACCCTCTTTTGGGTGGAAAAAAAAAAGAGAATTGAGCCCGCCAGGCACGAGCCAGCCGATGAGGAGGCTGGAGACTTGGTACCAGATGAGTTTCCCTGTCACTCTGACCTCCTCGGATCCCCCATCACCCCTCATCCCCCTCTCAGGCTTGTCCCAAGGTGATATCCTGCACTGAACACCTTGCAGAGGATGGAGCACCCCTCTTGCTTGTCCGTGCTTGGACATAGTGCATGAAGAAGCCTCCTGGAAGACACCACGGCTCTTAAATATAGACTAGCCAAGGGCAACCCTATAGAAAACACCACTCCCACTGGATTTTGGGCTACTGTGCCACAGGGAAAGTGTCCACAGCCCAAATTTGGTCCAGTTTGCAGGGAGCGGAGAGGCTGGGGGTTAATTTGGGTGCAGAAAATGAGCAGTGAGCCTGGTCAAGTGACACCCTGCTTGGCCTCGCTTCCTCCCTGCACCAAGAAAACCTGGCCATGCCCTGCAAAAGCCACCCCCTGACCCTCGAGGCTGGAAAGCCCTCTCCTGCTGCTTTTGCACCCACAGCCAGTGGCCACAGGGCTCCTTGGCATGACAGAGATGCCCGATGCCTGCTCCCACCCTGCCTGGGGGCTGTGAATGGATCATAGAATGGTTTGGGTTGGAAAAGACCTTAAAACCCATCCAGTGCCACCCCCTGCCCTGGGCAGGGCCACCTCCCACCAGACCAGGTTACTCAAAGCCCTGTCCAACCTGCCCTTGAACACTGTCCCGGGAGGTTTGGGTTGTTTTTTTTTTAACCAAATCCCCTTTTATCCCACGGAAAGACAATCCCAAATCCTCAGCACCCACGGGAGGACGAAGCCCTCCCACGCCTGAGCTGAAGGAAGAAGTGATGGATGCACCCCCGGGAATAAACAACCCGTGTCAAACCTACCGGGTTGGTAACCGGCGAAAGACTTTCCATTCAACGTCCCCCCCCTGCCCTCCCCCTCC
>VXBJ01005637.1:38506-49885 GCA_013400055.1 Nycticryphes semicollaris
CCCACTCTTGTGGGTTTCCCCCCCTCCAAAACAGAAAAAAAAAAAAATAAAAGTGAGTTTTCCCCAACCAAACTGTGTTTTCCAATGACCTGGAACCAGCCAGGCTGCTGTGTGTCCCCATACTGGGATGGGACGATGCCCATCTTCGTACAAACCCTCAGTCTGGGCCATGGGGACACTATGAAGATCCCCTGGGAAACTGGCCACACGATGATGGGGCAATGGGAAGATGAAGGCTCAAAGGCCAGGAGCTGGAGGGAGGGGAGGGGGCCTGTACCCTCTCTAGCACCAGCTCGGGCAGGCTTTGGTTCCACTGCTGCCCCAGGCTCTGGCCCCAGACCCCCTCCCTCCTGCCATTTATGCTCCCCCCCTCCCCAGCTTCACCCCTTCCTGGGGGCTCTCTCCATGGCCAACAGATGAGGCGGGGAGGGATTCCCCCCAGGGAATGGGTTTGATTTATGCTGGGAAAGATGTACATGCCCAGGTGCTCTGCCCAGAGCCGGAGCGTCTCTCCTCTCCCCTCTCCAAAAAAATATAAGAAAAGGGAGAGGGAGGTCACAGCAACTCCCCCCGTTGTCCCCCAAGCCTCCTGGCACCACCAACCACTGCGAAACATGGCAGCAGTGGCAGAAAGTCATAAAATAAAGTACGGGAGACAGGTTTTGTGGAGCCAACAAATCTTGGGGTGGTCTCGGTGTCCGTGTCCCCAACCGTCCGGCACGAGGATGCGCTCCCTGGAAGGTCCACGGTCTCTCCCCGAGGGGTCCGTCGGGGCAAGCTGCACAGTGGTGGCTCTGCCCTGCCACCACGGCCACCTTCAGTAGACGCACAGGTCTGGGAATTTCATCTCATACACCGGGATGGAGTGGTTTTGGGGCTGGCCGTAGGCGGCCGTGATGGTGCCAGAGGGACTCGGTGGTGGCCTGAAACACAAGAGGTGGAAGGAGGTGGGTTATAGAGAGGTTTGGTGAGAAAATCGTAGAATCACAGAATGGTTTGGGTTGGAAGGGACCTCAAAGGCCCCCCAGTGCCACCCCCTGCCCTGGGCAGGGACACCTCCCACCACACCAGGGGGCTCCAAGCCCCCTCCAACCTGGCCTTCAACCCCTCCAGGGATGGGGCAGCCACAGCTTCTCGGGGCAACCTGGGCCAGGCTCTCACCACCCTCACCCCAAACAACTTCTTCCCCACAGCTCAGCTCCATCTCCCCTCTTGCAGGCTCCAACCCTTCCCCCTCCTCCTAGGGCTCCCCTCCCTCACCCACAGTCCCTCCCCAGCTTTCCTGGAGTCCCTGCAGGGACTGGAAGGGGCTCCAAGGTCTCCACGGAGCCTTCTCTTCTCCAGGCTGAACCCCCCCAACTCTCTCAGCCTGTCCTCCCAGCAGAGGGGCTCCAGCCCTCCCAGCATCTCTGGGGCCTCCTCTGGCCCCGATTCCAACAGCTCCATGTCCCTCTGATGTTGGTGGCCCCAGAGCCGGAGGCAGCACTGGGGGGTGTCTCCCCAGAGTGGAGCAGAGGGGCAGAATCCCCCCCCGGCCCTGCTGGCCACGCTGCTGGGGATGCAGCCCAGGGGGCAAGGGGCTTTCTGGGCTGCCAGCCCACATTTCTGCACCATCACAGGTCTCCCAGTGCCACCACAGCAGAGGGGACCTGGGGCAAACAAACCAATATCTGCTCTCAGTGGTGCTTGTCCCCATCATCATTGCAAAGACCCCATCCCCAGGACATGAAACCTCCTTGATGGGGGACATATGTGGCTTCTGCTGCCCCATGGCAAGTACTAGCCTTGGTGGCAAGGCACCCCACACTTGTCACAGCATGCTCGGCCGTGGCCCAAACTCACCGTATGGTGATCTCAAAGATCTGGTTGAGCTTGCTCTGCAGCAGCGTGGCCTGTAGGACAGAGACAGAGGCGGTTATCAACCAGTGGTCGCTCCCAGCAACGCTTGTCCCCTCTGTTACCCCAAAAGACCCCTCTTCCCCAGCAGAAGGGGACGCCGGGATTTAGGGTGTCCCAGCCCCGACTCACCCGGGCCCCACAGTGGGCAGCGATCTCCTCAAATGGGGCTTTCTGGAATTTCTCCACCACTTGCCGCCTCCGTTCCCGCTCCTGCTCCTCCACGGCGACGCTGTCTACTGAAGCAGAGGGGACAGGGCTCTCATTCTGCCCAGAGACCACCCCCTGCCACATCCCCACCTCCCCAGAGGACAGCATGGACCTGGGCATCACTAGAAAGCCAAGAGGAGGGTCTCCAACCTTTGGCTTTGGGACCAACACCCAGAGACATCCCTAGGGCTAGGCAGACGTGGCCCATGACCCCCATGTCTGGGGACACATTCACCCATGGTGACACAGGGGTGACAGCACCCATACATCCACACCTCTCCCGGCTCCATCACTTACCTATTGCCTTCTTCAGCGTCTCATACGTGATCTCTTCTGCTGGTGCTCTCTGAAGGGAGAGGAAAAGCAGGTGAGGCTCAAGGCACAGTACAGGACACGCTTCTGGGGTCACAACAACCCTAAAAGAGTGTCCCAGGCTGTATTCTTGCACCAGAACAGTTTGTCCTTAAAGATCACGGATATCTGTCCTGGCAAACAGCACTTCTAGAATGGTTTTTTTCAGGCTGGAATAGTCAGGCCTTACACCTCCCCAAAAGTGAAGGAGAAATCTCCTTGCAGCCCACGGAGGTCCATGGTGGAGCAGATATCCCTCTACAGCCCATGGAGGTCCACAGTGGAGCAGATATCCCTCTACAGCCCATGGAGGTCCATGGTGGAGCAGATATCCCTCTGCAGCCCATAGAGGACCCCACACCAGAGCAGTCCATGAAGAACTGCAGCCTATGGGAAGGACCCATGTTGGAGAAGTTCATGGAGGGCTATCTCCAATGGGAGGGATCCCACGGTGGAGCAGAGGAAGACTGTGAGGAGTCCTCCCCTGAGGAGGAAGGAGTGGCAGAGACAAGGTGTGGTGAACAGACCACAGTCCCAATTCCCCATCCCCCTGCACCAATCAAGGGAGGAGGGAATCCAGTTCTGGGCTCCCCAGTTCCAGAAGGACAGGGAACTGCTGGAGAGGGGACAGCAGAGGGTTACAAAGATGATGAAGGGCCTGGAGCATCTCTGTGCTGAGGAAAGGCTGAGGGACTTGGGTGTGTTCAGTCTGGAGAAGAGAAGGCTGAGGGGGATCTGATCAACCCCTAGAAATACTTCAAGGGGGGGTGTCAGGAGGATGGGGCCAGGCTTTTCTCANAGAGGTCCCTTCCAACCCCAGATCAGTCTGGGATTCTGGGAGATGAAAGGGGAGCAGAGGCAGAATCAAGCCCAGGAAGAAGGGAGGTGGGGGGGAGGTATTTTAAGATGTAGTTTCTATTTCTCGTTACCCGACTCTGAATTAATTGGCAATAAACTAATTTATTTTCCCTGATCTGAGCCTGGTTTCCCCGTGATGGTAACCAGGTGAGTGACCTCCATGTCCTCCCTGACCTCCCAAAATGCCCATAAGCCTTTTGTTGGATTTTCTCTCCCCCATCCAGCTGAGGAGGGATCAACCAGCCTGGTCTCCAGCCAGGGTCAACCCACCATACGGCTCTTGCAGACTGGGACCTGTCAGCACCTGGAGCACAGTACCTGCTCTCGCTCAGGACTGTTCCTTGACTCCACCTCGACCTGCAGGGAAATGGTCTCGCCAATGCTCTTCCTCTTGGACAAGCGATCTTCATCTGAGGAGGAGGAGAAAGAGCAGAAGAGCTAATTGCAGCCACCTCGGGGGGTAGCAGCAGGGTGAGCACAGGGGAAAAACGGCCTCACATCCCAGCCCTGGGACAGCAGTCCCTCTAAGCCATCGACCCAAATTCATCCAAGCCAGCAGAACTGAAAACTGAGCCCAGCCCCGTGGCTTTCATGGCTCCTTCCATCCATCCATGCACATGGCAACCCCAGGAAGCTTCCAATTCACTGCCTTGTGCCTCGGTTTCCCCAAAAGCTCCCCTTCCAAAGTGGGGCAGAAAAAAATCAGGCCCACTTGGAGGACCAAAGAACTTCACATGCCCATAACTGTGCAGAGCAAAGGACCATGTTTCCTGCCCTCCCAGTTCTCTGGAACACCCCAGGGTGCTGCCTACCTGTCAGCTGGGGGATGTAGGGTGTGCTGAGCCGGTCCGAGTTGTATCCGCTGCCACCCAGCACCTCACTGATCTTGCTCTGCCAGAAGAAGACCTCCGGGCTGAGGCGGTCAAGGCTCTTGCTCAATCTATGGAGGTTAGAAAAGAACCAATGGAGATGGCAGCATCTCTCCTGCCAGGGGAACTGTGCCCTAGAAGAGCTCTCAAGCCATCACGGAGGATGTGATGGAACTCAGGAAGGACCAGCCTATCCTAGGGAATATCTCCAGAGAGCAGTAGTACTCAGCAGGGGCAGTATCTCCACCAGATGTGACCACCAAGTGTGCCAAGGCTGGGCCAGCAGGGATGGGACCAGCCTTGGCCTCAGCAGAAGGCAGGCATCCTTGAGCTGGTGGCATGGCAGAGCAGCAGGGTGACACATCAGACCCACAGCCATCCCGCTGCCCGGGAGGGGAAGGGATCAGCCAGTGGAGCTGATCCTGGCATTTGGCTGGCTGTGAGCACAAGCCATGGTGGACACCACCTTCCCTGGCTGCATGGGACCCTCCTCAGGTTCTAAACAGGCTGAAGACCACTCCAATGTCCTTCCCACTGTGCCATCCCCAGGTGGGGAAGGGGACAAACACGGGCAAGTGAAGGGCTGATAAACCCACTTCTGCCCACAATCTTATGGATTCTAATCCCCGAGGAGTAGGGCATGGAGAAGGTGGTACTTTCCAGGCTCTCACCTGGGTCTCTCCACAAAGACATCTTCAGGGAGCAGATAAGGAGCTTCCTTCTGCCGCATCTGGATGACCTGCAGAAGACAAGCAAGGAGCCAAGCTCAACCCCTGCCACGGGTGGCCAGGGAGAGCTGATGGCAGCCCCGACCCCAGAACCTCCCTCGCACCTCATGGATGTGCTGGCAGAAGGTGGGCACGGTGGTGAGCTGGCTGATGAGGTTCAGGTAAGCCGCGCCGAGGGCGAAGAGGGCGCAGCGGTTGTACGCCGTCAAGTTATCCTCATTGATCTGAGCAATCTCCTGCAGCAGAGACACAGCCCCGTGAGACGAGGATGGACAAGGTCCCAGTGTGGTCCCCATCCATCCTGTGGCATCACCTGCCCCACAAGCATCCCAGATTTTGGAGCACGGTGACTGAGCATCGTTGGTCTGATCCCACCACGGTGGGGAGAAGCTCAGAGAAGATGAGTCACTTCCATCCCGCTTCCTCAAAGACCCCAGCTCCAAAACAACCCCCCTTCCCATCCCATCGTATCCCAGCCTGCCCTTCCTCCTCCCCCCATAGCGCTGAGGACCCCCAGCTCCCCCACATGCCTACCTGCACTGCCAGCACCAGGCGGATGAGGTCCACCATGACCTCCTCGTTAGCCAGCTCGATGCTGATGAGCATCAGCATGCTGTAGAGCGCCTCGTAGTGAGCCTGCACGTTGCTCTCCTCCTTGCATATCAGGTAGATGTGCCGGTAGAGCTGCTGGCCGTGCTGTGGGGACATGGAGGGATGGGGTCACCTCCTGCGAGCAGCACTGCCACCAACACAGAGTAAGAAAAACAGCAGGGGACCAGCAAATGGGGCCTCCATCCACAAAATAGCCCCGAGGAGAGGGAGGTGGGACTCTCAGCTGGCGTTTCACCAGTTTGATGCTGGACCATGATGGGGAAGAGCCACGGGGAGGTCCAAGAGCAGAGCTCAGGGCTGGCAAACAGCAGTCACAGCACTGAGCCACAGGAAAGGACGACTCTGTGGCCAAAGCAAACCACAGCTCAGACCACAGGGGAAAAATAAAGCCCCGAGACACATCACTTGGACAAGTGAGGCGTGGGATGGGGCAGGGACACAGGGAAACTCAGCTCTGTGACACTGCTGGGGGCTGCCCTGCTGCTCCCCGCTGTGCGCAACGCCACACGACTGATCCCGTCTCGGCCTCCAAGCAGGCTCCAGAGGAGTTTGCATCCCCCTGGAAGGGAGGGTTTCAAGGTTTCAAGGAGGTAGCGGGGGGAAAGAAAAGTCAATAAAACCCAGGCAGCTTGGAAAACCACTCGATAAGTGGCTTTTGGGAGGCCAGCACATCCCGGGGTAGTCCCTCCTTGGGGCAAATGGCCCATCTAGGAGTCTAGAAAGCCCCACACATGGAGGTTGAATCCCACCAGCTTTTTCCAGGGGCGTGCCCAGGTTTAGAGGAATCATGGACAGGGAACTGCTGGAGAGAGTCCAGGTCAGGGCTACAAAGGGTATGAAGGGAGTGGAGCATCTCCCAGAAGAGGAAAGGCTGAGGGAGCTGGGTCTCTTGAGCTTGGAGAAGAGGAGACTGAGGGGTGACCTCATGAATGTTGATCAATATGGAAAGGGTGAGTGTCAGGAGGATGGAGCCAGGCTCTTCTCAGTGACATCCAGTGACAGGACAAGGGGCAATGGGTGCAAGCTGGAACATAAGAGGTTCCACTTAAATATGAGGAAAAACTTCTTCACAGTGAGGGTGAGGGAACACTGGAAGGGGCTGCCCAGAGAGGTTGTGGAGTCTCCTTCTCTGGAGACATTCAGAACCCCCCTGGACACGTTCCTGTGTGACCTGCTCTGGGTGTTCCTGCTCCGGCAGGGGATGGGACTGGATGAGCTTTCATGGTCCCTTCCAGTCCCTGAGATTCTGTGATTCTGTGGTCCCCAAGACTCAGCGTGGCTTGGGGAAACAGAGGCACAGCCCTCACAGCCCTTGAACCCAGACCCCAAGCACTACCTTCTTCATGAAGACAGTATCCTGGCGTGAGCATTTGTCCACTTTCAGCTTCAGGACGGAGATGTCGCTGATGGTGCTGCAAGGAAAGGCCAAGGGGAAGAGAAAACTCAGACACTGGAGGGAAGAGACAGGATTTCCTTGAGCCTGCAGAGCTGCTGGCCAGGAATGAGGTCTGGGAGGAACCCAGGTGGGGAGAATCTAAAGGTGGCTTTTAAAATCCATCTGAGCAATGCAGATATTTGAGTACTGAGCCAAACCTCTACACGATTTCACAGCAGTGGCACTCAGGGACACAAAGGCAAGTTGACAAAGAAGGGTGTGAGCAAAGAGGATGAGCAGGACCACAGCAAACCCCATGGAGATGTGGCCATCTGAGATTAGAGTCACCTTCTTCCAAGGTAACAACACAGCATGGACACCACCAGTGACCAGGAGGTCTATTCATGGGGATGCAATGGAGTGGATGAAGACACTCAAGGAGGTTATTGCTCCTGCTCATCGCCCTGAGACCACCTCCTGACCACCAAGGTGATATTCAGCACGATGGTCCCATGTGCCTCTGGGTACAGCTTCTCACAGAGAGCTCCCACCCACTTGGATCTTTGCAGACCACTGGTCTGCACCATTAAACCACCCCAAAACTGGTCCCAGGTTTATTAATAACACTGCCAGGGTTCCCAGCCCAGCAGATCCCCCTCCTCGGCCTCCTCTGCAGGTCCCAGTTCTTGTTGGGGACATACCTGATGGGGGAGAATTTCTGCCGGTTCCCGTGGCGATCGATGAAGCTGATGAGGATCTCGAGGACGAAGAGGCGGATCTCGGCATCCTCCATGAGGGCTGCAGAGAGCAGCCTGTCCAGGAAGGCGCTGGGAAGCGCCGTGAGCATGTTACTGCACTGGAAGCCCACCGAGACCTGCAAGCATCAAAGAAAAAGGGACAAAACGGGACAGCGTCACTTGGAGCTGGCTAAAACACACCAAGAAAGAGGAGATGCAAGCAGAGAAGACTAAGGACAGCTGGAGATCTTCCCAAACCACCCCAGAGGAGGTGGTTTGGGGAGACCAGAGAAGACTAAGGACAGCTGGAGGTCTTCCCAAACCACACCAGCAGCTGGGGACCCAGAGGCTGCCCAGAGAGGTGGTGGAGACATGCCAAACCCGTCTGGACAAGTTCCTGTGCAACCTGCTCTAGGAGGACCTGCTCTGGCAGGGGATTTGGACTAGATGATCTCCAGAGGTCCTTTCCAACCTCAGAGCATTCTGTGATTGGGTGACCACACAGGTCTCGTGGGGGTAGGACCCTCCTGCAGGGACGGTGACACGTTCATACCTGGAGGAGGGATTTCAGAAGCATGATCTGCGTCAGCCGATTCCGGTTCTCCCTGTCAGGGAAAAGAAGAAACAAATGGTAAAATCCAAGTGAAAACAAAAAAACCCTCCTTCCGGCCCCAAAGGAGGGAAAACCCTCAGAAAGGGCAGGACCAGGAGCCACCACCGCCACCAGTCGTGCTGTAAAGGTCTCCAGCAAACGAGCTCCAGATTTAACAGCCAGCAAAAAGGCTGCTGAAGGAATAATGACTATTTAAGCATGTACCTTGCCATAGGCACCAGAAACAAGGCAGCACTCACACCTCCAGGCAGGCCCAAGGTGGGCTCAGGATGATGAACCATCCTCTGGACGTGCCCATCCCAACAGCGACTCCCGAGGGACACCAGGCCCCAGCTCTGAGCAGGCTCTGCACTTTTAAGCAGCTGAAATTTGGTGAGATGAAGCCCCAAGTCCTCCTGTCCATGGACATACCCCCCTGCTCCTTGCTCAAGTCTCACTTCTTGCAAAGCCACCATGAACCACGCTTCCACTCCAGCGAGGGGAGAGAGGGTTTTATGTGAAAAAGAGGAAATCTCGAATTCTCTACTGTCTGACCTCAGACTTTTCTAGCCCTGGAAGGGGACACGGGGATTTCCAGGCTGTCCCATCACTCAGGACACACTGCCTTCCTCTGCTCAGGCTCCTCCACAAACTCCTGGGGGTCACCTACACCCTCGCCAAGAGCAAGCACCGTCCTTCACACGGCGTCCGATGAGATATAAAAGCTCTCCCTGGGGGAAGCTGATAAAGGAGCAGTGACAAACAGCCTTGGGCAACCAGCCCAGCACTGAGAAGTCACCACCATCCCGGGGCTACAAGCCCAATTCTAACCCTTGTAGGGAAGAAAGCTGCCCTGGCCGAGCAGATCCCAGTGTGTCTCCAACTGGGATTGAACACCAGCGTTGGGAATTACCCCTGGGAGAGCGAGGAGCGGAGCGTGGTGGCTCCCACCAGCCGGCAAAGCCCCCCCCCCTCCCACCAGAGACAAGTGGGAAGAGCCTGACCGTGCTCAGGAGACAAATATAGTGTGGAAATCTGTTTTGCTGCTTACCTACACGTTTCAGCGCCGATAACACCCGGCTCCAAATAGCTCTCACGGTCTGCCCCCACACTTCTTAAGCAATTGTGCTGTTTGGGTGTTTTCCCCTTTCCTTCTCGTCTTAATGAAAGCTGCTGGGTGGCAGCTCAGAGCAGGGAGGCAGCTCGGAGGGTGGGGGGTGAGGGGGGAGGCAGTGACGAGCACGAAGCCACACACCAGCTTCCCAAAAGCCACACACCAGCTTCTCAAAAGCCAGGGGCAACCAGCAGCCACCTCGCTGCCCTCAGATACCCGGAATCACACACCCTCCCATCCCCCCAAAAAGTGTTATTTTTGGAAATGCAGAGCCCCCCTGCAGCACCCGCTGCCCAGAAACATCTTTCTTAACCCTCCTGGATGCTCCAACGTTTCGAGGTGCAGGTCACATTGTCACCACCTTTGCAGCAGCAAAGCATTTTAAAATAAGAATCACCCATTGCTCAGCTTCCCTTTGGTGGAAGCTCCCGTGCAATAAAGCCCCCACGTCCCACGGTGTCCCCCTCAAAGGTGGGAATGGGAGCTCCCCAGCCCCTTCACACACACCCCCCTACCGTGCAAAGCCTTACACCCCCCCACACAGGGGACAGAGGCAGGGAGAGGAAGGCAAGGAGGAAGGAAGAGGAGGGAGGAAGGCATCTGTTCTCACCCAGCTTTGCCAGCCTCGATGGGCTGCTGCGAGGATGGCAGTGGCACCTTGTTCATGATGAAGACCATCACCTCAGACTGCTGGTAGGTGGGCAGCGTGCTGGCAAAGGACCCTGCAGGCACAAGAGCGATGGTGGCAGTGTGTGAGGTGCAGACACCCCCACCAAGAAGAACCCAATGCTGTGGGTCTGTCACCTGCTGGTGACACCCCCAAAACCAGGCTGGGACAGGACAAGGCCCACCTGGATCTGGTACCCACTGGCATCTTTGCCTTCAGGGTGGATCAAGACCAACCAAAACCCAAAGTGCTAGGGTTTACACAGGGGTCAGGGCAATCCTGGGCACAAATCCAGGCTGTGGGATGGGAGGGATGGAGAGGAATCCTGAGGAGAAGGGTTTGAGGGTATTGAGGGTGGGAGCTGGCCATGGGCAGGCAACGTGCACTGGTAGCACAGGAAGCCCCCTGCCCCCTGGGCTGCATCCCCAGCAGCGTGGCCAGCAGAGCCAGGGGGGATTCTGCCCCTCTGCTTCACTCTGGGGAGACACCCCCTCCCAAGTGCTGTCTCCAGATCTGGGGCCACCAACTCAGAGGGACATGGAGCTGCTGGAGCGGGGACAGAGGAGGCCCCAGAGATGCTGGGAGGGCTGGAGCCCCTCTGCTGGGAGGACAGGCTGAGAGAGTTAGGGGGGTTCAGCCTGGAGAAGAGAAGGCTCTGGGGAGACCTTAGAGCCCCTTCCAGTCNTGGCTGCAGGAGGCTGATGTCTGCACTCTTTACCTCCTCTTCTTCCTGTCCCCAGGGTCCCCTCTCAGAGGAGGAAGAGGACTCTGCCTCTCCCGGTAGCTCTGCTGGGGATGTCAGGGGCTGTGATGCCACCTGCCGATAACCTGCTGCCATGCCTGCGGCGGATAAATCCCATTTCCCATCCTTGCTTTCAGATGAGGGTGACTTTATTTCACCCGGGATAATCCTGCGGGGGCACAAGGCACAAACCCACCGCACAGGGGGTCACCCACACTGGCCCACTCTGAGCCACACAGGAATCATTTCTCTCTCAGTAACTCTAATTTTCAGTAAAGTCGCTTTGAATGCTTGGGGAAAACTGTACTTTTAGAAGATTCCTGGGTCTGAATCAGTGAAAATATTTACTTTACAGCCAGCCCTGGGCTGCGGGTTTCAAGGTCTCGGTGTTTTTGAGCTCTCAGGTGCAGGGACGAGGAACAGCGAGTCCCCCAAGCTGCCAACAGTGTTAATTCATACCCTGAACAGCACATTCAATATAATTGATATTTAATAATTTATATTTTATAGGTGTTGATCAGATCCCCCTCAGCCTTCTCTTCTCCAGACTGAACACACCCAAGTCCCTCAGCCTTTCCTCAGCACAGAGATGCTCCAGGCCCCTCAGCATCTTTGTAGCCTCTGCTGT
>VXBJ01005637.1:50214-82937 GCA_013400055.1 Nycticryphes semicollaris
CTTGGCCACCAGTGCCCATTGCTGGCTCCTGGGCATCCTGTTGTCCCCCAGGACTCCCAGGTCTTGTTCCTCAGAGCTGCTCTCCAGCAGGTCACCCCCAACCTGTCCTGGTGCAGGGGGTTGTTCCTCCCCAGGGGCAGGACCCAACACTTGCTCTTGTTGAACTTCATCAGGTTCCTCCCTGTCCAACTCTCCAGCCTGTCCAGGTCTCACTGGATGGTGGCACAGCCTTCAGGTGTGTCAGCCACCCCTCCTAGCTTTGTGTCATCGGCAAACTTGATGAGGGGACATTCCCCTTCCCAGGTGGGAAGGGGTCATCGGGTGGGAGAATAATTGTCAGAACAACAATAAATTGTTGTGGCTTCTTCAAACCGTAACACCGCGGGATGCCCCACCTATGGTTTTAATGACGGCCTCCTGGAACATCCTCTCCTCGTGCTCCTTGATGATCTTGGTGCCACCGCTGGCGCCGCCATCGTAGCTCCCAGTCAGTGCGTAGTCGATGCTGAGCCGCAGCTGCCTCAGGAGGGTGTTAAACACCTCCAGCACCGTGGGGCCTGGGGGACAAGAGGGGAAGAGACGGTTGGGGCAGACCCTGAGGAGAGCGGTGGTCAACCCCACGGAGACGGAGGCTGGAGTTTCACCTCCAGGACAGTGTGGTTTCTACCTCCCACCACCCCATAAATGTCTTAAAAACCAGTTTGGCCAGACACACAGTGAATTTTAACCCCCACCTGCTCCCCCAGTCAAGACAGGAGAGAAATGTCCTTCCAGGAGCACCTGCAGCTAAGTACACGTGGTGCTGAGGGGCATGGTTTTGTCAGTGCTGGGTTGATGGTTGGACTCAATGATCTGAAAGGTCCCTTCCAACCTGGACAATTACGATTCTATGGTTCTACAGCTAGAGCACAAGTCTTGTGAGGAGCAGTTGAGGGAGCTGGGGGTGTTCAGCCTGGAGAAGAGGAGGCTGAGGGGAGACCTTCTCACTCTCTACAACTCCCTGAAAGGAGGGTGTAGCCAAGGGGTAACGGTCTCTTCTCCCAAGGAACAGGGGATGGGACAAGAGGAAGGGGCTTCAAGTTGCCCCAGGGGAGGTTTAGGATGGATATTGGGAAAAATTTCTTCATGGAAAGGGTTGTCAAGGCTTGGCAGAGGCTGCCCAGGGCAGGGGTGGATTCACCCACCATCCCTGGAGGTATCTAAAAGCCAGGCAGACGTGGTGCTGAGGGTCATGGGTCAGTGGTGGTTTGGGCAGTGTTGGGTTGACGGCTGGACTCCATGAACTTTAAGGTCCCTTCCAACCTGGACAATTCTATGATTCTGTTCAACAAAGGCCCCTGAAAATCCCTTTGCCCCCTGCCATGGCCAAGACAGGCATCGCATTCAGCCCTCTTGGTTTAGCTCACTCCACCTGGGCACGGCTGTTGCACTTGGGAGCACCAAAATGGCACCCAACAGATCCCCAGCACCCTTGGGTGCTCCAGATTGGATGCCCCAGCTCAACCAAAGCCCAGCCCAAACCTCTGACACCTCCTCACTGCTCCCACCACAACAAAAGGGTGAAGAGATGGATGGAGAGGATGAATTTACCCACTTACCAACAGAGCCAGAGGCTGCGATTACTGCCGCCTCCGAGAGGACCTCCACGATGCCTGCGCGCACAGTGGCCGCGCTCTTGCTATTGGCATCCAGGTGCCCCAGGAGCTGCTGGATCACCAGATGGGAATGCTGTGGCTGGAAAGAGAACATCAGCATCAGCTCTGGCACTGGGTGCCCAAAGTGACAGCCCGTTTTGGTGACCCACGTGGCCACCGGAGACAAATCCTGCCCATGCGTCCCTGCCCAGCTCATTCCAACATATCTCCGGATGCAGAATGAGAGGAGGCACCTGGAGGAAGCCTGTTTCACATGAGTGAGCAACACCTCAGAGCAATTTGCATGGGAAAAAAATCAATCTAAAGAGCTGTATGGATCTAAGGAAATGGTGACAATTAATCCCGGGGCTGTCAGGGGAAAGGGATTTAATTTTTGCCAGGGTTTCCCAAACATGTCTAGGCTTCAAAAGGGTCCTGCTGAGTCACTCTGACCTTACACCTCCAACACGCATTAACAGGATTTTATCAAATCTAGTAGCGCTGTAAGAGGGGTTTAGGCAGTTTATGGGATTAAAAACAAGACACGAGAGCAGGGGGAGGGGATCCCTTTTTCTGTAAGACTTCAAGCAGAGCCATGGCTTGGCCAAGTCCAAAAGAGAAGAATCAAAGAACCACAGAATGATCTGGGGTGGGAAGGGACCTCTGGAGATCATCTCCTCCAATCCCCTGCCAGAGCAGGTCCCACCCAGAGCAGGTCCCACAGGAACGTGTCCAGGTGGGGTTGGAATGTCTCCAGAGAAGGAGACTCCAGCATCTCTCTGGGCAGCCTCTGCCAGGGCTCTGACACCCTCACAGGGAACAGGTTCCTCCTCATCTTGAGAGGGAACTTCTTCTGGTCCAGTTTGTGCCCGTTCCCTCTTGTCCTGTCCCTGGGCACCCCTGAGAAAAGCCTGGCCCCATCCTCCTGACACCCCCCCTTGAAGTATTTCTAGGGGTTGATCAGATCCCCCTCAGCCTTCTCTTCTCCAGACTGAACACACCCAAGTCCCTCAGCCTTTCATCCTAAGAGAGATGCTCCAGGCCCCTCAGCATCTTTGTAGCCTCTGCTGTTCCCTCTCCAGCAGTTTCCTGTCCTTCTGGAACTGGAGGGCCCAGAACTGGTCCCAGTGCTCCAGATGGGACCTCCTGGTGTCCACCGGGACTCCTATAGAATATTCCCAAGGGTGTGCAGTGGGGCAGCAGATGTGGGGCAGCCCCAGAAGAGCGGGGAGCAGGATGGGAAGGCAGCACCATGGCCGACAGTGCACAGGGACCCACACATTGAGATCCACGGTGGGGAGGAAAAGATAGACCTTTCCCCATCACTTTAGGGTTTACCTTAAACAGCATTTCCATGGCCCCCACTGAGAAGGGAAGGGCAGACCTGGCAGGATCTGTCTCCAAGCATCCCCATGTCTAAGGACAGGGACGCTGGGCTGCAATGCTTGCTTTGCCCGGAGAATGTTTTACCCCAGAAAGCCCCTCTTTTTATCTTTTGGTTGTTTTGGGTTTTGTTTTTTTTTTTTTTTTTTCTTTTTGTGTGCAGAGATTGGGTTGATTTCCAGAGATCTGGAAAGAGGCAGCTTTTCCGTCGCAACACAACCCTTCCCTGGGAGCGTTTCCCATCCCGTGGGATTCAGCAGAGCTTTGCTTTCTGCTGAGAAGAATTGCTCCCATGGTGGGGCTTGAGATATAAGCATCCCAAAACAGGCAGGGCTGGTATGCAGCCACCAGCCATTCCCCCCACACACCCACGGGTCCCCACACCCTGCCCCATCCCCCAGCCCGTTTCAGGACACGTTTGGGTGGCCCAGCTCATGGCAAGCCCTTGGTCTCGGCAGCGCTGAGATGCGGTAACTCAGCCCAGCCACGGTGTGGCAGCCACCAGTGCTCCCAAGCACACGCAGTGTGTCCCCAAACTGGTGCCACCGGCCGGAGTTCCCACCTGGATGGAGTACATGATGATCCTGAAGCAGCAGGTGGCAAAGATCTTGGGCTCCCAGAGTGAGTGGTTATCCAGGTGGCTGTGGAAGAAATGGAAAGGGAAGGGAAAGTAAGTGTGGGTCCCCCAGACCCTGCTGGGAGTCTAAAGTAGCTCCAAGGATGGCCAGGAACAGCAAGGAGCAAACACTTGAGGGCAGGAACTCAAACCCCTCTCCGGGGTGACTTTTCCCTGTGACTGGTACTTAGCCCTTCCTCACTGCCCCCAGAACTGAGAGCTCAATCTGGAATCAAGCCCCCTTTCCATCCCTGTAAGAGCCAGAGCATCCCGTTACCCTGTGCCTTGGTTCCCCTCGTGCCAAAAAGCCAAGGGATGAGTGACTTACATGAGGACAGGTTTGATGGCATTCTTGATGTTGCCATAGGCTGCTCGGCCCAGCAGCTCCCGCAGGCACCTCTCTGCCAGCTCTGTGGGACTCTCCTTCTCCTTCTCAGTGGCCTGTAGAGGGGACGGGGAGCGGCTGCGAAAGCAGAGGAGGGCGATGAGAGCAGCGCCGGGCTTGCGGCAGCAATGGAGAGAGAAGAGGCACAGAACCTGGCTGGGGAGGCTTGGAGGACAAAAGGGGTTGTGGCATCTGCCTGCCCAAGGGCCCTGGGCTACCCCTCGCAAAGCCCCAGGGCCACCAAATGTCACCGTGCCAGGGGGATGGGGAAGCTCCATCCCAGGAGAGCCCAGAGAGAAAGCATTGATGGATACAGTCCCTCCAGGGACAGGCTGAGAGAGTTGGGGGGGTTCAGCCTGGAGAAGAGAAGGCTCCAGGGAGAACCTGGAGCCCCTTCCAGTCCCTGCAGGGGCTCCAGGAAAGCTGGGGAGGGACTGTGGGTGAGGGAGGGGAGCCCTAGGAGGAGGGGGAAGGGTTGGAGCCTGCAAGAGGGGAGATGGAGCTGAGCTGTGGGGAAGAAGTTGTTTGGGGTGAGGGTGGTGAGAGCCTGGCCCAGGTTGCCCCGAGAAGCTGTGGCTGCCCCATCCCTGGAGGGGTTGAAGGCCAGGTTGGAGGGGGCTTGGAGTCACCTGGTGTGGTGGGAGGTGTCCCTGCCCAGGGCAGGGGAAAGGATCATATGGGTGAGGACATGGGACATAATGTCCTCCCAAGGTGGACAAAGCCTCCCTGGGGGGAGGAAGAGCAAAGCAGTCACGGCCCAGCCCGGCACAAGTCACCCTCAACATGCGCATCCCAGGGGAGATCCATCCCCTTTTCCCACACGCGGCCTCGTTTGGCGTCACGCAAGCACCACGAAATGCTTTTATCACCTCGGTGCTTCAGTTTACAGGGGAAAGGAAAAAGACATCTGGCCAGAAGCCAGCTTCCTGGGGCTGCTACACCTCTCTTAACCTTCAAAAAGGAGAATCCCGGGAGGAATTCATGCCCTCTTCTACAATCCATGCTTCTCAGCTCAGCAGCTCCCCATCAAACCCCCAGCTGGTGGTAGTGGTGGGGGGCGGCGTGATGCTGGAAGAAGGGAGGGACAGGGAGCAAAATCATATTTATTTTTTTTTCCCTTCCTCAGATTCCTCCTGCCTGGCTTTAAAATAACTGCTCTGGTGGCATTTCAGCAGGAATTTCACACCCCTGACCCCCCCTCCAGAGGTCAGCCCCCCGAGCAGGCAGCTTAGAGCCTTTGTAAACAGCATGATTTCACTGCGGGGACGGCGCTGAGACCTTTTTCCTCCCCGGGAACCATGGTGTCTTGCAGTGTCCAAGGAAGCAATAACCTTCACACGGAGCTCCTGCCACCCGTGGCATCCTTCAGAGGGTCTCCCTCTGGCCAAAAGCAGCCCCAAAGCCACTTGGTGGGTCACGGCAGGAGGGAGAACCCACCTTTCGGTTTCCTCCACGTGCTGCAGGTTGAAGAGCAGGGAGGGCACGATTTTGTCCATGTGCTGCGGGTCCCAGATGTTGGCCTGGAGCTCATCATTCACCGTCTTCCTCACCACCCCTTGCAGGCCTTTAATGCCAGACATGCGGATCCTGGGGGACAAATTGACACCAAAAGGCTACATATCCATCTATAACAGACATTAGTTGACATTTATAGAGGGGCGAAACCGTGTGAGAAGTTGGAGGGAAGACACTGATTTCTGCGCCGCTGGAGGGGTCCTTGCGGGCGACATCTGACACATCCCAGGGTCATCCTCCTGCCTTGTGTCCCCGAGGGACGTGGCTTCAGGCAGCGTGACAGACGCCAGCAGGAAAAGGCTTTGAACAGGCTAAAAATCACCCTGGCAGCAGCAGATGGCTCCCATCCATCCTTTTCCAGCCAGAGGCCCCCGGAGCAAGCAGTAGCCACATGTCTCCATGGCACACACTGCCCGGGATGGAGAGGTGGCACTGACAAGCCTGGGCTCTCCAAGGGATTGGGTTTGGCCCTGGGAAGTCTCCGTTCTCCGGCTGCGAGATGCACGGAGGCTTTTCCCTGCTTCCTCTGTCCCCAGCAGCAGCAGAGCCGAGCTGCACCCACGGGGATGCTGGATGGCAGGGAATCCAAGGGGCTTTTGGAACCGTGTGTCCTTTCTGGGTCCAAAGATCCTGACTGGTTAATAGTATCATCAATAAAAATTCCCCTGCATGGCAGGATTCATGGGTTTGAAACCAGCCCCTCAATGCCCACGGCTTATCAGAGAAAGGTTTGGGTGGGAAGGGACCTTAAAGCCCCCCAAGATCCCTCATCATCTTTGGGGTCCTCTGCTGACCCCACTCCAGCAGTTCCCTGTCTTTCTGGAACTGGGGAGCACAGAACTGGATGCAGTATTCCAGTTGTGGCCTCCCCAGGGCAGAGTAGAGGCGGGGGGAATGACCCCCCTCTACCTGCTGGTCACACTCCTCTTTAAGCCCCCCAGGTTTAACTGCATTTCAGTGTTTTAAACTCTTTTCTCAGTGGAAATACGGCCCAAAGCTGCTCTCAGGGCAGGGACCTGAATCATAAAGTCATAGAGTCATGGAATGGTTTGGGTGGGAAGGGATCTTTCAAGGCCATCCAGTGCCACCCCCTGCCCTGGGCAGGGACACCCCCCACCGCACCAGGGGGTTCCAAGACCCCTCCAACCTGGCCTTCAACCCCTCCAGGGATGGGGCAGCCACAGCTTCTCGGGGAAACCTGGGCCAGGCTCTCACCACCCTCACCCCAAACAACTTCTTCCCCACAGCTCAGCTCCATCTCCCCTCTTGCAGGCTCCAACCCTTCCCCCTCCTCCTAGGGCTCCCCTCCCTCACCCACAGTCCCTCCCCAGCTTTCCTGGAGCCCCTGCAGGGACTGGAAGGGGCTCCAAGCTCTCCCCGGAGCCTTCTCTTCTCCAGGCTGAACGCCTCAACACTCTCAGCCTGTCCTCACAGGAGATGTCATGCTCGAGAAAGACAGCATGTGCTTATCTGCAGAAATAAACGCATTAAATAACCCACTCCAAGGTCTCCCTGACACATTTTGCAGATCTAATCAAGGCAATAATCAGACCGAGACGCAGCTCTTGAGGAAGGAGCTCTGAGCAGCACCAAGGGCCCAGCAAAGCAGAGCACTCCTTCTTAATTACAGGAGCTGCAGAACCTCTCTCTTGGCAGCAATTTAGCCAGCGTGACCACTGCCCTGAAGGTCAAGTGAAAATAATGAGCCTTCTGCAGTATTTCCTTAAGGGAAAAAAACCCCAAAAAAAAACCCCCAACAAAATCCAACCCTGTGAGTCTGCAGTATTACAAGGAGGGAAGCTTGGTCCTTGGAGTCTCATCTCCACCAGGAGAGGAGAACACCACCCCTCTGCAAGGAAACCGGTCCCTGGTAGAGCAGCTCCGGGACCAGCACCAAGTCAACGTGTTCCAATGCTAACCCAAACATCTGGGCTCTGCTTCAAACCTGTCCCTGGCAGCAGTGGCCTCCTGCCCAGAGCTCCCCAGCGGGAGCCAGGGGTGCTATCGGTGCCTCGTGGGGCCGTTTTAAACCCACCAACAGCAGCCCTGGCCTTGGCAGCTGTAAACAACACTAATCTGCCTGCTTTAGCCGTAATTAATCCCCCCAGGGGCACGTTTCCCATCACAGCAAGGCAAGTCAGCCCTCCATACCGTCCAGAGGGATGTAACCGCCTTCAAAAGTGGAAAATCACAGAGCAGTTATTGCAGGAGGCAGGTTTTTTGAGTGAACGTTCATTCTGCTAAGAGTGGAGGGGCCTCTCCCCATCATCACCATCCTTCCATTTGGGGGCTGGGGTCACGTCCTTCCCTGAGCTCCAACTGCCTGAGGACCCCATCCCTGGAGCAAAGGTGAGAAACGCTTAAAGATCATAGAATCACAGAATGTGCCTTTCCAAAGCAGCCAGGAGAGCTTCTCTAGAGGAATGGACACCTCTGGGGGTGGTTTACACGCCACTGAGGAATCACAGAATCGTCCAGGTTGAAAGAGACCTTTCAGGTCATCGAGTCCAACCATGAACCCAACCCTGCCCAAACCCACCACTGACCCGTGTCCCTCAGCACCACGTCTGCCCGGCTTTGAAATCCCTCCAGGGATGGGGACTCCACCACTGCCCTGGGCAGCCTCTGCCAAGGCCAAACAACCCCTTCCATGATAAATACCTCCCAATATCCATCTTAAACCTCCCCTGTCACAACTTGAGGCCATTTCCTCTTGTCCCATGGCCTGTTCCTTGGGAGAAGAGACTGACCCCCCTGGCTACACCCTCCTTTCAGGGAGTTGGAGAGAGAGAGGTCTCCCCTCAGCCTCATTTATTCCAGGCTAAAGCCAAAAGATGCACCAAGGCCAACCTGTTCTTAGTTTACCAGCTCACATTTTGCCCAGAGAGTTGAAGTTGGAAGCCCAAGGGCATGCTTGTCCCTTGTTCTGCCATCAGCTGTGGTCACAGAGAGGACATCTGCTGTGCTCTCAGGACAGCAAAAGCAAACCATGGTTGGACATGGGCTCCACTGTGGTTTATTGCCTCCTGTTTTATCCTCCCCAATAACCAAGAAGGGTTAAAGCTTGGAAAATAAGGGGGGGTAAAGAAGAACATCCTGAATGCACCCATCTCCAGGGAATCACCATGCATCTCCATTGCACCACAAAGCAACCAGTCCCCGCAGCCTTCAACCAACCCATCCTCAAAAGCAGGTGCTTCTCCAGGAAGGGTAGAGGTTATGGGACACAGGGGAGCATCCCCAGAGCCAGTGGGGCTGGGGACATCCCACTGGTGGCACTCACTTGGTCCGGATGTCCAGGTCATCGTGGCTGGAGTGACACATCTCACTGAAGCGGGAGACGAAGAAGTCGTAGCTGCGGTGGTAAGATGGAGTGTCCTCCTCAATGTTGGCAAACTTCACAAACTTGGAGGGGGTGGGAAGAAAAAGGGCATGACAGCAACGATATACTCCCCAGTCCATCAAACATTTGTGGGCTTCAGCACCATAAGACAGCGCTCTTCACAACAGCAGCTCAGCCTGGGCTCAGGGTGACAAGCCAGCTTGCCCAAGACACAAGGTTCTCTTGCCATCATATTGTCCCACCAAGCTCCAGCAGCACCCAGGCCTGGCTGAGGATGCTGCAAACCTCACACCAAGTGGTGACTGCAAAGGGCATTGAGAGGTGTAACGAGGCTTTGAATTAGGGATCCATAATATACAGCACACACTAATAAGACGAAATAAATTCACCCCCAGCTCCTTCCCATCCTCCCAGATGGCACAAAAACCTGGCAACAGCTCCCAAACACTGCTGCAGGAGAGAATCGTAGAAAGGTTTGAGTGGGAAGGGACCTCAAAGCCCCCCCAGTGCCACCCCCTGCCATCCCCTGGGCAGGGACACCTCCCACCACACCAGGGGGCTCCAAGACCCCTCCAACCTGGCCTTCAACCCCTCCAGGGATGGGGCAGCCACAGCTTCTCGGGGCAACCTGGGCCAGGCTCTCACCACCCTCACCCCAAACAACTTCTTCCCCACAGCTCAGCTCCATCTCCCCTCTTGCAGGCTCCATCCCTTCCCCCTCCTCATAGGGCTCCCCTCCCTCACCCACAGTCCCTCCCCAGCTTTCCTGGAGCCCCTGCAGGGACTGGAAGGGGCTCCAAAGTCTCCCCGGAGCAAGCAGGTATCTCTTCCTAAAATCTTGGGAATCTTACGCCCTTGTCTGAACGAGAGGATAAAGGATGGGAACTTGGTGGCACTATGCTTGTCCCAGGCCAAGGATAAACCTCGTCCATCTGCATTGACCCACTGTTGGGTAGATACAGCCTTCAGTGAAGGCTCTGCATGTCCCAGCCAGGAGCTGATGCTTTGGGTTTTGTGGCAGCCTTGGTGCTATTAAAGTTTTATTTATTTATTCCTTTTTTAAAGCTACCCCATGAGCACAACTGGATGAGCTGAGGTTCCCTTCTCTTGCCTGACCCCTTTGCTCCCATCTTTTCAGAAATACCTTTGGGCATTTAGAGTAAAGCTTGAAAACACGTTTATCCTTTCCTCCTCCTTAATTCTCTCCCTGAATGCTTAAAAGCCAGATCTGCTGGTCAGCTGGCATTTCTGGCAAGCTCTGAGCCTGTTGGCACGACTCTGCTGGAAGGGAACGATGGGACCTCGTGCTGCGGGCCCAACCCTGGGATGTGGTTAAAACCCCACTTGCGGTTCGATTCTCCACCGGTATTTCCCAACGCTGTTTTCTCAGCACAGGAGAGACAGGAACCTGTTGGAGCAAGGCCAGGGGAGGCCCCAGAGATGCTGGGAGGGCTGGAGCCCCTCTGCTGGGAGGACAGGCTGAGAGAGTTGGGGGGGTTCAGCCTGGAGAAGAGAAGGCTCCAGGGAGACCTTGGAGCCCCTTCCAGTCCCTCCAGGGGCTCCAGGAAAGCTGGGGAGGGACTGTGGCTGAGGGAGGGGAGCCCTAGGAGGAGGGGGAAGGGTTGGAGCCTGCAAGAGGGGAGATGGAGCTGAGCTGTGGGGAAGAAGTTGTTTGGGGTGAGGGTGGTGAGAGCCTGGCCCAGGTTGCCCCGAGAAGCTGTGGCTGCCCCATCCCTGGAGGGGTTGAAGGCCAGGTTGGAGGGGGCTTGGAGCCACCTGGGCTGGTGGGAGGTGTCCCTGCCCAGGGGATGGCAGGGGGTGGCACTGGGTGGGCTTTAAGGTCCCTTCCTACCTGAACCTTTCCATGGTTCTATCATTAGCACTCACCCGCTGTGCTGGGCTATTAATACCCTCAGCTGCAAGGGCTGACTCTGACAGAGCCATCTCAGCCCCACCAGGAATTGTTCCCAGAGTGCAGGGACCAGTTCCAACTGATAAAACTCCTCTTACTCACCGGAAAAATGCAGGGCTCTTACATAAGGAACCTCTGTTCCAGACAAAGCACAAAGTGGGGGTTTATTTTTAAGCTCACGGCATCTCCACGAGCAAGCAGAGGCAAGGGCAGGGTGCAGAGTGAGGACCGGTAATGGGGCACCCTGTGGCATCTCTGGGAGAGCCTTCCCAACCGTCCCGTGGCCAAGAAGGGATTGTCAGCCCACCCACCCATACCAGCAAGACACCTCCCTGTCCTGATGGGGACTGGTGATGAGTGGTGTCCTTCAAGGGGCTGGACTGGAATAAGTACTGTCCAGTATCTTCATCAGTGACACAGTGGGATCAAGGGCACTCCCAGCAAGTTTTCCAATGACACCACACTGAATGGTGTGGTGACACATCTGGGGGACAGGATGCCATCCAGAGGGACGTGGACAGGCTGGAAAAGTGGGTCTGTGTGAGCCTTACGAGGTCCAACCAGGCCAAGTGCAGGGTCCTGCCAGTGGGTTGGGACAACCCCTGGTCCCAGACCAGGCTGGGGATGGAGGGATGAAGAGCAGCCCTGAGGAGAAGGACTTGGGGGGGGCTGTGAGGAGAAAAGCTGGCCATGGGCCGGCAACTTGGGCTGGCAGCCCAGAAAGCCCCCTGCACCCTGGGCTGCATCCCCAGCAGCGTGGCCAGCAGGGAGAGGGGGGGATTCTGCCCCTCTGCTCCACTCTGGGGAGACACCACCCAGTGCTGCCTCCAGCTCTGGGGTCTAGGACAAGGAGTGATGGCTTTAAACTAAAAGAGGGAAGATTCAGACTAAATAGAAGGAAGACATTTTTTATGCCGAGGGTGGTGGGAGCCTGGCCCAGGTTGCCCAGAGAAGCTGTGGCTGCCCCATCCCTGGAGGGGTTGAAGGCCAGGTTGGAGGGGGCTTGGAGCCCCCTGGTGTGGTGGGAGGTGACCCTGCTTATGTCAAGGGTTGAACTAGGTGGCCTTTAAAGGTCCCTTCCCACCCCAACCCTTCTCTGAGTCTATAAGATATCTGCAGCTCATTCCAGTCACTTCAGCAAGGTTTTGGCCTTTTTTAGAGTGTATGTACACTCAGGACAGGAACTGCTGGAAAGGGGACAGCAGAGGCTACAAAGATGCTGAGGGGCCTGGAGCATCTCTCTTAATGAGGAAAGGCTGAGGGACTTGGGTGTGTTCAGTCTGGAGAAGAGAAGGCTGAGGGGGATCTGATCAACCCCTAGAAATACTTCAAGGGGGGGTGTCAGGAGGATGGGGCCAGGCTTTTCTCAGGGGTGCCCAGGGACAGGACAAGAGGGAACGGGCACAAACTGGACCAGAAGAAGTTCCATCTCCACATGAGGAGGAACTTCTTCCCTGTGAGGGTGTCAGAGCCCTGGCAGAGGCTGCCCAGAGAGGTGCTGGAGTCTCCTTCTCTGGAGACATTCCAACCCCACCTGGACACGTTCCTGTGGGACCTGCTCTGGGTGGGACCTGCTCTGGCAGGGGGTTGGAGGAGATGATCTCCAGAGGTCCCTTCCAACCCCACATCAGTCTGTGATTCAGTGAGTGGATAGGAAGGGATAACGCTGCCACCTATAAATACATCAGACATAAATACATCAGAAGAGGAACATCAAGGCGGGGGAAGAGCTGTTTAAATCAAAGATCAATGTTGGTTCAAGGAAGAATACTAGCAGGAATGACATGGAGCTGGAAATTAAGACGGTTCCTCCCTGAAGGGAGGAGGTTGCCCAGCCTCCTAATGAGGATGAGAAGCCAAAGTGGATTTAAGCTCCAGCTCCATATGTTCCTCCCCAGGGGATTAGAGGATAGGGTTATGGAGAGGAGGGGACGCTGGATTTTCCCTGCCACCTCCAGCGAGGTGGGGGGGACATGTTCCAGGCAAGATTTCTTCCTTTCACGCTGTCGTGAGGATGACTCAACTTGGAGCAGGTTTCTATAAACAACCTCCTCCCGCCTTCGCCATCAGCTCCTTTATTGTGAAGATTGCCTGAGACAGCACCCTCTAATTAAGCACGAGCCTGCAGCGCATTCCTCATTAGCAGATATAGGAAGAAGTGTCTCATTATCATTACTCACTTTTCTATAAAAGCCCACGAGTTCGCTGTGCCATTTGCCCTCTGAACACCGTCACGCTCGAGGAGCCATAAAAAAGCATCACTGAAGCATCATTCCTGGATCCAGACTCCTCATTAAAACACCCGTGTATGACTCCAGTGAGTGACAGCAGCACTAAGGAAACACCTCTCCACGGTCCAGGACCACTTCTGCTCTCCACAGGTGCCTGAGCACGGGGGGTTTTGCTCTGCAAAGGTCAGTCTTGCCTTGACCCCATGACATCAAGGATGTCTGTGTGGGGGGCAGTTTGCTGAATCATGGAATTGTCCAGGTTGGACATGGCCAATGGATCATGGAGGCCAACCATCAACCCAGCACTGCCTAAACCCCTGCTGACCCATGTCCCTCAGCACCACGTCTGCCCGGCTTTTAGATCCCTCCAAGGAGGGTGGGTGAATCCACCACTGCCCTGGGCAGCCTCTGCCAAGGCTTCACAACCCTTTCTGTGAAAAAATTTCTCCCAGTATCCATCTTAAACCTCCCCTGGGGCAACTTGAGGCCACTTCCTCTTGTCCCATCGCCTGTGCCTTGGGAGAAGAGACCAACCCCCCCTGGCTACACCCTCCTTTCAGGGAGTTGTAGAGTGAGAAGGTCTCCCCTCAGCCTCCTTTTCTCCAGGCTGAACACCCCCAGCTCCCTCAGCTGCTCCTCACAAGACTTGGTCTCCAGACCCCTCACCAGCTCCGTTGCCCTTCTCTGGACACACTCCACAACCTCAAGGTCTGGACCCAGCCCTTGAGGTGGGGCCTCACCAGTGCCCAGTCCAGGAGGACCATCACTGCCCCAGTCCTGCTGGCCATGCTATTGCTGGTACAGGCCAGGATGCTGGTGACCTTCTTGGACACCTGGGCACACCAGTGGCTCACATTCAGCTGCTGTCGACCAACACTCCAGGTCCTTTTCTGCTGGGCAGCTCCAGCCACTCTTTCCCCAGCCCAGAGTGTCCATGGGGTTGGTGTGACCCAAGTGCAGGACCCAGCACTTGGCCTTCTTGAACCTCACACCATTGTCCTCGGCCCATCCATCCAGCCTGTCCAGACCCCTCTGTAGACCCTTCCTACACTCCAGCAGAAGAAGCATGTCCACTGGCAGAGCCCTCACAAGCTCTGGGTTCAGGTACACCCAGCGTTCCCAGTGAAAACCAGCAGAAAGGCCATGCAGAGGTGGCTGCTAGCTGCCAGCCAGGACCAGCAGTTTGGATGCCAGGAGAACGTCACCTTTGTTCATCCACACTTGTCCTCTCCCCTCATTCGGTGTCTGTGACCAACACATCCCCAGTCCCGCCACGCCATTGACTGCAAGTGGCAGCCTGGTTTAAGCCAGCCCTTTTCTGAGCACAAAGAGCTCCCAAATTCCATGGGGATCATCTCCTAACTTGATCTATTGTCCGAAACTGCTGACAGCCCCCATGTCCTCGGGCCCATTGGGGTAAAGCTGAATTCAAGAGAAGGCAGAGAGATCAGAGACCAGGAACTGGTCATGGATATGGAGCAGCAGAGACAGGGCATGAGCAGCACAGATGGGGTCTCCTAAACCTCACACATGGTAGGACACACGAAAAGAGACTCCATAAATCCTCTCCATCCTTTCCCTACAAGGTTCCCTGCCCTGACACTGTGCAGAGGTATGGAGGTGACAGGCAGGGTGGAAAGCCAAGGACAAGGGGGAGCAGGGTGCTGCCACCTCCCCCTGCACACCTACTCACCGAGTTGGTCCCCAGGATCTGCAGGTTGGGCTTCTCTGACTCCAGCAGCTTCGCCACCATCTTCAGGAAGCTCTCCACAAAGAGGTTGATGCTCTGGCAGTGACAGGCCATGAGGAGCTGGTCCAGGGCCTCCATGGCAATACACACATACCTGGAAGCAGGCAGAGACCAGGATCTGCAGCAGCATGGACACATCACCATCCTTCCTCCTCCCCTCTCCCAACCACCTGGGTGCCCACCAGCAAAACGCCACCCTCCTGCCCGGAATAACCTGAGGAGGAAAATTTTGTACCCAAAATATCCTCAGGCATTTTTAGATGGTGTTGGCTGCTCGCAGCATGTTTCCACCCACAGAAGACCCAGCTGACCCAGGACCAAGGCTACCATCAACCTCTTGCATCTCCCCCAACACCCCTGGTGGGGTTCACTTGCCTCAAACTGGTCTTTGTATCCCATGAGGGAGCACTGGGTTTTGTACAGGGTGGGCTCAGGGACAAACGCAGCCTTTCTCACAGACCCAGCTGGTCCTGGCCAGCACAGACAGGGCAAGAACACAGAATTGGACCGATGTGCTCCAGAAAAGCATATTCACATCATCCCAGAAGTTCCCGGGGTGAGCAGCCCAGACCAGATCATGGAATCAGGGAATTGTCAGAGTCAGAAGGGACCTCTAGAGCTCACCCAGTCCAACTTCCCTGATAAAGCAGGGTTGCCCAGAGCACATCACTCAGGGCTGGATCCAGGTGGGGCTGGAAGGTCTCCAGAGAAGGGGACTCCACACCCTCCCTGGGCAGCCTCTGCCAGGGCTCTGACACCCTCACCCCAAAGGAGTTTCTCCTCAGATTTGAATGAAGCTTCCCGTGTTCCAGTTTGTGCCCGTTGCCCCTTGTCCTGTCACTGGGAACCACTGAGAACAGTCCAGCTCCATCCTCCTTCAACCCAGATACTTATACTCCTTCAACCCTTCAGATACTTANTCTACCAGGACCCCCAGATCCTTCTCCTCAGAAGTGCTTTCCAGCAGGTCCACCCCTAACCTATATCAGTGCCCGGAATTCTTCCTCCCCAGGTGTCCATGCCAGCACTGCCTCAGTGCCCACCTGTCCACGGGGGACTGGACTCAATCACTCAGTCTTGGCTCATTTTCCAGGCTATTTATTAAAAACCAGCCATGAGATGCTCTCATCTCCAAGAGGGAGTTGGAGAACCCTCATGCCCAGCGATGGGGGTTATGGAGGTGGCCAGATGTTTGTCCTGCATTTGCAAAATTTGTCCCGGGTTGCTTTGTGCTTCCAAGTCAAATGGGACCAGTTGCTCAGAGTTTGCAGGCTCTTCCAGATCCCGTGAAAATAAGCCACCCGCTATTCCTGGATCTGGGAGGCTCCTACCCATCTGTCAAACTGGGTTAAAACTGGCCCTGAGGGGAACAGAAGGTAAGAAGAAGCGACTGACGACCAGCATGGAGCGTCAAGCTTCGTCCTCTCAAGAACCAAGGCTGAAAACAACCTCCCGCGCCCCGTATTATTGCAACAGCATGGCTTCTCTTTGAGGGACTACCAGACTCAGGCCACCAAGAAGGAAAAGGGACACCTGGGGAGTTGCCAGCTCCCAGCGTTACCCCAGCCTTCCTCGTACAGGTGGTGGGTTGCTGCAACCTCAAACAAGAACGCTTTCTCCTTTTAGAAATAAAAGCAGGAAAAGAGATGACACCCGACAGGCCTGACAGCAAGGCTCCCGTCACCACCCACGCAGGAGAGGTCCCCACGTGCCCGGCTGTGGGGCAAGCCCTTCTGCTCCAGCCACCACCGACCCCACAGAACGGAAGGTGGATCCAAACTTCTTTCCAGGCATTTCAAAGTCAGACTTTGGAGAATTAGCAGGTGCCCCAACCCCATTCTGTACCTCTATACACAGGCGGCAGAGGGAGGAATATATTCCACCCCGCCCCACCTCCCTTCCCAACATCTCTCCACCTGCCGAGGCTTGTCATTAGATGTCAAAAAAAAAAAGATCAAAAAAAAATAAAATAATAATCTTTGAAAGCCTTTCTTTTCCCAACAGTAGCAAAGAGAGCCTGGTAACAGCTGCTTCCACCGCAGAACGTCAGGCAGAAGCTTTGAATGTCCTGTCACTCCCGATGACAGGTGACATCGATGAGGCTTTGAAGGTGGGTTCTTTTTTTCCCCCACCCCAACTTTCACACTTCTGCTGGCTTCTCTTCCCCCAGGATGAAAGGCAGGCTGTAACCCCGCACCGCGGAGCTGAGTCGTGTTTGTCTGCGGCGGCTTTTGTTCAGGGGACAAGAAGAATCAATCCAGGAGGGATTTCAAAGGCAAGGAGCCCTCCCCTGCTCCCCCGGTGTTTCTAACCAGGGCAGTGAGATATTTTTGCACCAGGGGAGATGGTCTCCTCGCAGTAAACACGGCAAAGTCTTGCTGGAAGCAATGAGGGAAGACGAAGGAATGGGGCCCAGCCAGGACCATATAGACCCGTAGAATTGTCAAGGTTGGAAGGGGCCTTTCAGATCATGGAGTCCAACCATCAACCCACCACTGACCCATGTCCCTCAGCACCACGTCTGCCCGTTTTTGAAATCCCTCCAGGGATGGGGAATCCACCACTGCCCTGGGCAGCCTCTGCCAAGGTTTCACAACCCCTTCCACGAATAAATTTCTCCCAATATCCATCCTAAACCTCCCCTGGGGCAACTTGAGGCCATTTCCTCTTGTCCCATCGCCTGTTCCTTGGGAGAAGAGAATGACCCCCCCTGGCTACATCCTCCTTTCAGGGAGTTGTAGAGAGTGAGAAGGTCTCCCCTCAGCCTCCTTTTCTCCAGGCTGAACACCCCCAGCTCCCTCAGCTGCTCCTCACAAGACTTGGTCTCCAGACCCCTCACCAGCTCCATTGCCCTTCTCTGGACACACTCCAGCACCTCAAGGTCTGGACCCAGCCCTTGAGGTGAGGCCTCAACAGTGCCCAGTCCAGGGAGACCATCACTGCCCCAGTCCTGCTGGCCATGCTATTGCTGGTACAGGCCAGGATGCTGGTGACCTTCTTGGCCACCTGGACACACTGCTGGCTCACATTCACCTGCTGTCAACCAACACCCACAGGTCCTTTTCCCCTGGGCAGCTCCAGCCACTCTGTCCCCAGCCCAGAGTGTCCATGGGGTTGGTGTGACCCAGTGCAGGACCCCGTACTTGGCTTTGATGATGACCTGGAGGGATGATGGCAGTTCTGCTGCTGGGGACAAACTCCGTACACGCTCAAACTCCTCAAGCACGGAGAGCACGATGCCAGGGAAACACTCCATGGCTCCCAGCTTGCCTGGTCCCTTGAGACTTTGCAAGGAGTTTGCCCATCCCTGCATCCTTCCATATCTCCCTTCTGGAGGCAGGACATGCTCTGGTCTCTCCGCAGGCTGGTCACAGCTTCAGGACAGCTTAGAACACACAGGAGCTGTGTCCCCCATATGTCCCACCCCTTTCCTGGTCCCGTTCCAGTGTCCCATGGTTATGCCAATCACTGGGGTGGGTGGAAACAGCCTCCCAGCCCTTACCCATAGCGATGCCGGCTCACGTCTCGGATGAGCCGCTCAGAGAGGTAGGCTCCAATGCGATCCAGCTTCTCCGGGGCAGACAGGGCGTAAAATGTCAGCTTCTCCATGTTGGTCTTCACTAGCCCATCCTGAAAGAGAGAAGCAGGAGAGTGTCACAGCCTCACACCCAGACCCAACAAACCAGACCCGGGCTGGAGCCCCTCTGCTGGGAGGACAGGCTGAGAGAGTTTGGGGGGGGTTCAGCCTGGAGAAGAGAAGGCTCCAGGGAGACATTGGAGCCCCTTCCAGTCCCTGCAGGGGCTCCAGGAAAGCTGGGGAGGAACTCTGGCCGAGGGAGGGGAGCCCTAGAAGGAGGGGGAAGGGTTGGAGCCTGCAAGAGGGGAGATGGAGCTGAGCTGTGGGGAAGAAGTTGTTTGGGGTGAGGGTGGTGAGAGCCTGGCCCAGGTTGCCCCGAGAAGCTGTGGCTGCCCCATCCCTGGAGGGGTTGAAGGCCAGGTTGGAGGGGGCTTGGAGCAACCTGGTGGTTAGTTTTTAAGGTCCCTTCCCATCCTAACTGTTCTATGATTCTGTGAAACATAAGGAGCACTTCTCCAGCAAACCCTGGGGGAGGTCTGGAGCGCACCAGTCCCATCCCAGCGCTTCCCCACACCTTGTTTACCAGGAAAGGCAAATAAGGATTGCATTTAGCCTCAGCTGAGGTCTCTCATGCACCACAGCCATTGGTGATCCCAGGGAAAGCCTCCATGAAGCACCCCATGGTGTAAATACAAGGAGAACCATTTCCCAGTCCCTAGTAATGTCCCAGCACCAAGGGGGACAGCTTTGCTGTCAGCTCCATGACAAAACTCCCCACGTTCCTGGGTACTCCCAGCCCTGCTACCTCCAGGGAGCCCCCTCTTCCACTGCCTTCACATCTCAGCTGTGAAAAGGAGACAAAGAGACTGGATTTGGGATGCTCCAGGAGCAGCTGGCAGGCCATCCCCTGCCTCCAGTTCAGCCTCCCCACATCCTGGAAGCATAAGCAGCTTTTGAGATGGAAATCCTGGTTGAAGCCCCAGGAGACCTCAGCTCTTAGAGACTGCTTTCCTCATCCTGCAAGGAGAAGGACCTACGCCATCAGGTCCAGTCTCCCATCCATCCATCCATCCATCCATCCATCCATCCATCCATCCATCCTCTCATCTATCCTTGGCATCTGCCCAGCACTTTTGGGAGAGGAAGCCTGTTCCTCCAGGCCATTGTGGCTGGAGGAGCTGCTTTTCAAAGAGGCTTTAAAGGAAAATCCAACCCTCCAGGCACATTTTTATGGAGTCAAAGCGTCACCCACTTCCTAGGAGCTATTTCTGGGCAGGTCACAGCGCATCCCTGCCACCTGAGCACCGGAGCTGTGGTGTGTGAAGCACCAGAGCTTCAGGGTGTTCAAGCAGCTCCTCGTTTACCTCTGGGTCCTCGGGGAAGATGTTGTCGACGAGTCTTTTGTAGCGAGGACGCAGGGCGCCGCAGCAGCCACACACACCTGTGGGAGAGGAGAGGGAGGTGATCAGCAGGGACAATATCCTCAGCTCCCACGCAAAGCTCTGCGTGTAGGTGCCCTTGATGGAAAGCACATCCTTGGATTCAGTGGGGAAGCCCGGGAAGGGGACATGGGACCAAGCTGATGACATCCCACAGTTTTGCGACCAAGAAAAATATAACAAGGGAAGAAAATTGTAGCCAAGAGGCAGGAAACTGGCTGAAGATCAGCATCATTGGACGTAGGACTGCAGGGTTTTCTGCTTTTCTCGCCCAAGAAAGCAGCCCCCAAAGACCAAGATGACAAAAGATCCCCTAAATTTCTGCCCCTCTATCTGCTGCAGGTCCTCAGACCAAGAGCTCTGTCCTCCAACCACTCACCCGAGGACACTTTCTTCTGTGGAGTAAGTTCTTTGCTGTGAGGGGGGTGAGAGCCTGGCCCAGGTTGGCCAGAGAAGCTGTGGCTGCCCCATCTCTGGAGGGGTTCAAGGACAGGTTGGAAGGGGCTTGGAGCAACCTGGTGGTTAGTTTTTAAGGTCCCTTCCCACCCAACTCCTTGTATGATTCTATGAAACATCGGGAGTACTTCTTCAGCAAACCTTGGGGGAGGTCTGGAGTCGAGGGGGTCACCAAGTGACCTGTGTTTCACAGGACACCCACACAATCGTAGCCAGCCCCTCTTTCTGAGGGATCTCAGACACATCAGCCATTTATCCCTGATGCAGAAGCCGTGCCCTATGCAGCCTCTCCCAGAGCCCAAACACCTCACAGAGGCAATTCTGCAGCAAACGGTGGCCACCAACCTTATCCCACCTCACAGCCAAGCAATCAGCCCCGTATCCCAATCCTGTGCTCTGCTTTCGGGGAGCTCCCGAGGGAGGAAGGCACCATTTATGACCTGGATATTTCTCCATATGTGCCATATCCTCTTTCTCAGGGTGACAACACACCCTCCCCAGCAGCAAGGGATTCCCCCCTCTTGGGTTGGAGGTGGCTGGTGGTCCAGGTGGGCTCTTNTGGTTGAAGCCCCAGGAGACCTCAGCTCTTAGAGGCTGCTTTCCTCATCCTGCAAGGAGAAGGACCTACGCCATCAGGTCCAGTCTCCCATCCATCCATCCATCCATCCATCCATCCATCCATCCATCCATCCATCCATCCTCTCATCTATCCTTGGCATCTGCCCAGCACTTTTGGGAGAGGAAGCCTGTTCCTCCAGGCCGTTGTGGATGGAGGAGCTGCTTTTCAAAGAGGCTTTAAAGGAAAATCCAACCCTCCAGGCACATTTTTATGGAGTCAAAGCGTCACCCACTTCCTAGGAGCTATTTCTGGGCAGGTCACAGCGCATCCCTGCCACCTGAGCACCGGAGCTGTGGTGTGTGAAGCACCAGAGCTTCAGGGTGTTCAAGCAGCTCCTCGTTTACCTCTGGGTCCTCGGGGAAGATGTTGTCGACGAGTCTTTTGTAGCGAGGACGCAGGGCGCCGCAGCAGCCACACACACCTGTGGGAGAGGAGAGGGAGGTGATCAGCAGGGACAATATCCTCAGCTCCCACGCAAAGCTCTGCGTGTAGGTGCCCTTGATGGAAAGCACATCCTTGGATTCAGTGGGGAAGCCCGGGAAGGGGACATGGGACCAAGCTGATGACATCCCACAGTTTTGCGACCAAGAAAAATATAACAAGGGAAGAAAATTGTAGCCAAGAGGCAGGAAACTGGCTGAAGATCAGCATCATTGGACGTAGGACTGCAGGGTTTTCTGCTTTTCTCGCCCAAGAAAGCAGCCCCCAAAGACCAAGATGACAAAAGATCCCCTAAATTTCTGCCCCTCTATCTGCTGCAGGTCCTCAGACCAAGAGCTCTGTCCTCCAACCACTCACCCGAGGACACTTTCTTCTGTGGAGTAAGTTCTTTGCTGTGAGGGGGGTGAGAGCCTGGCCCAGGTTGGCCAGAGAAGCTGTGGCTGCCCCATCTCTGGAGGGGTTCAAGGACAGGTTGGAAGGGGCTTGGAGCAACCTGGTGGTTAGTTTTTAAGGTCCCTTCCCACCCAACTCCTTGTATGATTCTATGAAACATCGGGAGTACTTCTTCAGCAAACCTTGGGGGAGGTCTGGAGTCGAGGGGGTCACCAAGTGACCTGTGTTTCACAGGACACCCACACAATCGTAGCCAGCCCCTCTTTCTGAGGGATCTCAGACACATCAGCCATTTATCCCTGATGCAGAAGCCGTGCCCTATGCAGCCTCTCCCAGAGCCCAAACACCTCACAGAGGCAATTCTGCAGCAAACGGTGGCCACCAACCTTATCCCACCTCACAGCCAAGCAATCAGCCCCGTATCCCAATCCTGTGCTCTGCTTTCGGGGAGCTCCCGAGGGAGGAAGGCACCATTTATGACCTGGATATTTCTCCATATGTGCCATATCCTCTTTCTCAGGGTGACAACACACCCTCCCCAGCAGCAAGGGATTCCCCCCTCTTGGGTTGGAGGTGGCTGGTGGTCCAGGTGGGCTCTTGAACATCCTTGGTGCTCGCCCACGAGATGCACCACCAGAGAATTCACCATCCATGGGCACCTCCATCCTGCTACACCCCACTCTCTAAAGCCATACAAGCCCTGCCCTGCCTCCGGGGCTCTGAGGAGTATCTGCAGTTTGTTTATTTAAAATAAAGGGAAGAATAAAGCGGGGAAGAACAAAAATAAAGAGATTTCTGGCTGCACTGCCCTCCCAAGGCATCACTCCAAGGGCTTCACACACCAGGATCCCCCTGCTCCAGCACAATGCACTTTTTTCCCCAGAGGCCGGCGTTACTGGGATGCTGCACCCCACGGAGCAGACCAGGGTCAGCCACCCCAAAGCACCGGCTTTTCGAGGCCCGGGGAACCGTGAGTAATTCGAGGCTGCTTTTTTGGCAACCACCAGCGAGAAGCAGAAGCCGGGGAAAAGGCGGGAGGGGACATGGGACAGACACACACACACAAAGGCTGGGCTGGTGAGAGCCGGCGACTGCTCCTGCTGGAACGCATGAGCTCACTCCTGCCCAGTGCTGGCACCTCTCCCTTCTCACAATGTTCTCACTCGCTTCCCACAGAATTACAGACTGATCTGGGGTTGGAAGGGACCTCTGGAGATCATCTCCTCCAAACCCCTGCCAAAGCAGGGCCACCCAGAGCAGGTCCCACAGTGTCCATGAGGGGTTTGAATGTCTCCAGAGAAGGAGACTCCAGCACCTCTCTGGGCAGCCTCTGCCAGGGCTCTGCCACCCTCACAGGGAACAAGTTCCTCCTCATGTTGAGAGGGAACTTCTTCTGGTCCAGTTTGTGCCCGTTCCCTCTTGTCCTGTCCCTGGGCACCCCTGAGAAAAGCCTGGCCCCATCCTCCTGACACCCCCCCTTGAAGTATTTCTAGGGGTTGATCAGATCCCCCTCAGCCTTCTCTTCTCCAGACTGAACACACCCAAGTCCCTCAGCCTTTCCTCAGCACAGAGATGCTCCAGGCCCCTCAGCATCTTTGTGTTCCTCTGCTGTCCCCTCTCCAGCAGTTCCCTGTCCTTCTGGAACTGGGGAGCCCAGAACTGGTCCCAGTGCTCCAGATGCGGCCTCCCCAGGACAGAGCAGAGGGGCAGGATGACCTCCCTCCACCTGCTGGTCACACTCTTCTTGATGCCCCCCAGGATGCCATTGGCCTTCTTGGCCACCAGGGCCCATTGCTGGCTCCTGGGCATCCTGTTGTCCCCCAGGGCTCCTGGGTCTTTTTCCTCAGAGCTGCTCTCCAGCAGGTCACCCCCAACCTGTCCTGGGGCAGGGGGTTGTTCCTCCCCAGGGGCAGGACCCAACACTTGCCCTTGTTGAACTTCATCAGGTTCTTCCCTGCCCAACTCTCCAGCCTGTCCAGGTCTCACTGGATGGCGGCACAGCCTTCTGATGTGTCAGCCATCCCAAGTGAATCGCCTCCAACAGCGGGTGCCCATGGTGGGGGGAAACATCTTGTACCCCCCCTGAAAGCCACCACAGTCCCCTTTGGGGTCCCCAAAGCCCAGGACTCCCAGCAACGCTGCGGTGGCAAAGAGCTTCTGCCACCTCCCTCCGCAAACCCCTCTGTACCTTTCCACTATCCAATACTTTATTTCTATCCACTATTTTATCTCTATCCAATATTTTATTTCTACCAATTATGTTACTCCTAAGTTTCGTCTCTGCCTCTCCCTCCTCCCTCCTCAGCTGGCGGCGATCGATTCTGCTCTTTTTCCAAAGTACCTTTAATCTGGCCTCTTAATAAATTCTCGTTTGCTGCTCACACAAACGAGCGGCTGATGATCTGCTGAATCCTCTTTAATATAAATTCCCCTCGCCCAGGACGGCCGAGGCAGCGTGACTTATCTCACCTTGATGGGCCACACGTCCCCTGCCAGCCTCTCCTCACGGGCCACCAGCTCTCCCTGCAAAATAGCCGGAGAGTTTCCCCACAAGCTGAGGATCCGGGTCCCGCAGCCTCCACGGTAATTATCTCACCTCCAGCAAGGTGATTTTAGGGTATTTTTCAGGATTAATTACCCATCCCCAGCCCTGGGAGAGGAGCGAAGAGCCCAGTGTCATTCCCAACCTACCCACCTTGTCCTGATGAATGAGGCTGAAGAGCAGACGCAGCACAGACCCTATCAATAATAATTGCATCATTAAATCTAAACGCCTTCCTGCTCACCTAACACGACCTCTTCTTCAAGAAGGAGGAAGAATTTTAAGGCCTCACCTAAAGAAAGCAGCAGGGGGAGAGAAACGAAGACCCAAAGCGCCTGCTGGGAGAAGGGACCCGGGTGACTCCTCGGTCCCAAGGTGCCGGGGGACAAACACGGTCCAGATGGGGACAGCAGGAACATTGCTCAACCCAAAGCCACACCAGGGCAGGATCCCACCATAAGGTTAGAGCTTCCTACAGAGCAGCACTTCCAGGTGAGACTCTCTGATGTCTAGTAAGAGGGTTGAGCTCCCCTGCAGCAGGGCACCGAAAGGGTTTCTCGCTTCCTCCGCTCGCATGAAACCAAGAGAAACTTTCCTTCCCCCAAACCCCCGCCTTCTCTCAGTTTTCCCCACCCTGGACATGCACAGGCACAGAGAAGGAGGCCATAAATCCTTCAAAAAGCAGAGTAAAAATGACACAGACCTCGAGGAAAGAGGAAGATCTCCCCTTCTTTTATTTGCCCCCCACCAAGGGCTCTCCAGAAAGCAACAAACCCAAGCCTGGTCCTGATGCCAGGACTGAAATCAGCCTCATGCTTGGTCTGTTTGTGAAACATCCCCCCGGCCCCAGACCCTTAGAGCCCCAAACCCTAACGCTGGGAAATAACACCCAACAACCCCCCCACACACACACACAACCAGCACCTCAGACCAACATCTCTTCTCCTAGACACCAGTTTCCTTTAGTTTCCTTTAGCACCCACCACACTGACCCTGCACCCTTTGTGCCCTTGCACCAGCTTCCCCCCCACAACCCCAACCAGCAGCATCCCCCCGCCTCCAGGAGGACAAATCTCCACCGCCGCAATCAATTCCTCCATCCCAGGCTGGCACAAAGTCTTTAAAAAAAAAAAACCACAAAAAACCAACCAAAGAAACAAAAAACCAACCAAACAAAAAACCCCACCCCACAAATACAAAAAAAAATTACTCTGAAGGTCCCCAACAGCCTTTCCCCCCCATCAACACACCCCCCCCCGAATCCCAGGAGATCCCAACCCAGCACCCTGGGGACAAGGTACCTGCTCCGGCCACGTGAAGCATCTCCCAGGAGCAGGCAGGGCCGGCGGCACAGAGCCGCAGCCCGGAGCCCAGAGCCCAGGTAGTCAAAGCCATGGCCTCGGGAGCCAACCTGGGGGTGGAGGGTACCGGGTGGTATCTCTCTCCTCCTCGCCCAGCGGCAGCATGGCTGCGGGAGATGCTCAGCCGAGCGGGCGTTTAAATAAATAAGGGATGCTTTTTCAGCGCGGCTGCTGAGTCACCCGGGCGGCTCCGATGGCAGCCGGGAACGCCGCTGGATTTGCTCCGCCAGCATCCGCACCGGTACGCGGGGGCGGCCGGGGAGCTGGGCATTTCGTCGGGGGGAGGGACAAGGACGGGGATGGGGATGGTTTTTTTAAAGTCCCTTGAGCCCAAAGCTCTGCCGCGCGGTCCACCCAGCGATGATAAGGAAAGGGGAGGCTCCATGGGATGGAGCCGACCTCAAAAGAGCATCCAGGGATGCGAGGGACACGCATCGCATCAGCGCGTCACGCTCTCCTCCTGCTGGCAGCCCCTTGTGGGAACCCCAGGGTAGGGGTGGCGGGGGGGACATGGATTTCCTTAAAGATCAGGTAAACTGAGGCATGGAGGAAGGGGACTCGACCCTCTCCCTACAGAGGGAATGAGGGGGGAAACCCAGAAGCACCATGAGCCCCTGCCGCTACCCATGATCCATGTGTCACCTCTGTCTTGCACCCACCGGGGCCACCCCAGTGGCATTTATCGGGCTTTTCACCCATAGCAGGTCACATCTGCACTCCTGTCAGGGCCGGGGCAAAGCGAGCCCAGAGAGCTTTGATAGCTCAGCTCTGAGCAAGTCGATCTAATTGGGGGTAATTAGAGTCTTTCAGCCCCGGGGATCCTGGCTTGCCAGCGTAACCTCCCCATTAGCGGCTCCGACAACACCAGCATGAGCCCTGAGGCTCTCAGATAAACTCATTACATGTGTTTCCAGGACAGGGGCTCATCAGTACCAGCTGTAACTGGAGGTTTTGGGGTAGAATACAGCCAGTCGAGAAGGGGACACAGGCCCAGCTCACCTCCCAGAATGACCACACACTATCCCACCAGTGCTCCCTGAAGGCCTTTCCCCATCAAGCCCCTTCTCCCTCCCCCCATTTTAACAGCATCCCAGCAATCAGCACGGCCAGAAAAACTTACAGCCATATTATTCGAGGCTCGGAATTTGCTTAACAAAAGCACTCCAACCAATTGCAAATAAATCTTAATTAAAATCACACCAAACCCCTTCATTAAACTTAATGTCCCGAGAAGGTCACTCTCTCAACCCCAAGCCAAAAACAAGTGGCCTGAAGGTAGGTGAAGTTCCACCAGCCCAGCCTCAGCTTCCCCCCAGCCCCACACCAAAGCAGGGACCTTGCCCTAAAGCTGCTCAGCAAAATCTCATTTATGCTGCTCCTTCCTTCCCAGTCTCCAATTCCCTTCTTCAGCACCTGGTGGGTGAGCCCAAGGAAAAGGACACAACCCCCCAGCTCCACGTTAGAAATGTCACTGAGCAATGTCCACGTTGACCCAGAGAGCCCGTTAGTCCCATTTTCCCCTCATCCCCAGGGTGGATGAAGGTGATGCGAGGCATCGCTGGCACATCCCATCCTCCCCAAAAGCCATTCCCAGGAGAAAGCCCGGAACCAGGAGCGTGGCTGGGAGCTCCCCCAGGGAAAGGCTTGTTTGGGGTGCTCCTCCGAGGCTCTGCCACCCCTTGAAAAGGCAGGACTCCAGCTGACACTCCAGAGAGCTGTGCTGCCATCCAGCGTGACCTGGACAGGCTGGAGAGCTGGGCAGAGAAGAACCTCATGAGGTTCAACAAGGGCAAGTGTAGGGTCCTGCACATGAGGGAGAAAGAATTCTGGGCACCTATAGAGGTTAGAGGGGGAATTGCTGGAAAGCACTTCTGAGAAGGATCTGGGGGTCCTGGTAGACAGTAAACTCTCCATGAGCCAGCAATGTGCCCTTGTGGCCAAGAGGCCAATGGAATCCTGGGCTGTGTAGGGAAGAGTGTGGCCAGTAGGTCCAGGGAGGTCATTCTCCACTCTGCTCTGCACTGGGGAGGCCACAACTGGAACACTGGGACCAGTGCTGGGCTCCCCAGTTCAAGAGAGACAGGGAACTGCTGGAGAGGGGACAGCGTAGGACAACAAAGATGCTGGAGGGATTGGAGCATCTCCCTGATGAGGAAAGGCTGAGGGAGCTGGGACTCTTTAGCCTGGAGAAGAGAAGGCTGAGGGGAGACCTTCTTCATGCTCACAAGGATCTGAAGGGTGGGTTGAAGGAGGATGGAGCTGGACTGTTCTCAGTGGTTCCCAGTGACAGGACGAGGGGGAACGGGCACAAGCTGGAACATGGGAAGTTTCATTCAAATCTGAGGAGAAACTCCTTTGGGGTGAGGATGGCAGAGCCCTGGCAGAGGCTGCCCAGGGAGGGTGTGGAGTCCCCTTCTCTGGAGACCTTCAAGCCCCACCTGGATCCAGCCCTGAGTGATGTGCGCTGGGCAACCCTGCTTTAGCAGGGAGTGGGACTGGGTGAGCTCTAGAGGTCCCTTCTGACTCTGACCATTCCCTGATTCCATGAAAACCTGCATTAAAAATCCAGCTTCTGCCCCAGCCTGTCTTTCTTTGCCTCTGCAACCTCCCCCAACACCACCTCCCTCCCCCCAGAGCCAGGGCAGATCCTGATGGACATCAGAGCTGTAAAGCAAGCCAGCAAATCTCTCTCTAATCGTGTTTAAGAGAGCCAAGACACACTGGGCACCGATTAGAACCGTGGCCCGATGCCCTCCTCGCAGCGTGAATGGGGCAAGGACAGCATGGGGGGGTCAGTGGCAGCCCCCTAAAGGCAGGAAGGGAACCAGATCCAGCAGTTCCCACCAGCCCGGTGCAAAGAGGAGCTGTGGGAAAAAAGCAGCCCCAAAAAGATGGGGGGCACAGATGCTGGGCTGGGGGTGAGGGGCTGCATTAAACCTCCACCACCTTTAACTGGGGTTGGGAGCAAAGGAGAGCTGGGGAAGGGGCTGAATCTGAATTTGGAGCAACGTTAGTTGATAATTCCTGAACAGATCAGGCTTCGTGGCTGCAGCTCATTGCCTTCCCCCTCTCCGGCTCGTTAAACGCCGCTCAGCCAAGCACCCTTGGGTTCAGACCCCCCCTCTGCAGAGGGGGTGTTACAAAAGGTGACAGTTCATCTGCGAGCAGAGACGCTTTTGGGGGGACAGGGCAGAAGAACCAGACCCCCCCAGGGCAGCCCAAGCCAGAGCCCCGATGTTGGGGAGACGCGTCTCCCGATGCCGACAGGAAGGGAAGGGACAGCCAAGTGTCTCGTGGTGGCGATGGCAAAGGAAAAGAGGAGACATTGGGGAGAGGGGGGAGAGAACGGGGGGGACCAAGGCTGCCGCTGCCAGGACGTGTTTCTCACCAGGCTGAGCGGGACGGAGCAGGAAGATGCTGGAGAGGTGAATTGCTTTCCCAGACATGGCCCCGAGCCCTCTGCACAGAGCCCGTTAGCTCAGCAATTAAATTCACAGCTTCCCCCCCCGCCCCCCTGGCACGGCTCCACGCTCTCGCCTTGATGCAGCCAGGGCAGACACCACAACCGGGAATAAGGGGGTGAGGGGGGAGAGCAAATAATGCTGGGGTTCCCCCCCAGCCCATCCAGGGACCTCCCCCCAAATGTGATCTGCTCCAGAAATGTGCTGCTCCCCAAATGTGATCTGCTCCTCTCCTGTGGGGACAGGCTGAGAGAGTTGGGGGGTTCAGCCTGGAGAAGAGAAGGCTCCGGGGAGACCTTGGAGCCCCTTCCAGTCCCTGCAGGGGCTCCAGCAAAGCTGGGGAGGGACTGTGGGTGAGGGAGGGGAGCCCTAGGAGGAGGGGGAAGGGTTGGAGNTTCAAACTGTGATCCCCACCAAATTCTGTGATTCTATGAAACCGAATCCAGGCGGGTGCCAGCATGTCTCAATCCCACCTGGATTTGCCCAAACGCTCTCCCCTCCCCTTCCAACCCCCCTCCCTCCCCTTTTCCTCCTTCCCAAAGGCCAGGAGGCATCAAATCCAGCTTTAACACCTCCCTTGGCGAGCAGTGGGAAGGTACATCAGCCCCTCTGCCAGCTTAGACCATTCTCCCTTATTTCCACTTTGCTGTCTGGCCCAGCCGGCCGCTTCGACACCGCAGCGCTTCAACAGTGGCCAGATTAATTAATATTTCACTTAATGCTCAGGCATTAGGACCACACCACACCGGTGGGGGGGTCGGACGGGGTTGGTGGTGGTGGGGAAACCACCCATCGGGGGCAGAGCCGTGTGCCAGGAGGAGAAAGGGGAGTTAAGCGCATTAATGGGTGCCTGGTTTCATTCTATGACACATGGCAGAGGGAAAGCTGGGAGGGAGGGGGGTGTGGGGAGGGGGAAGGAAAGAGCTTAAATAGAAGGAAAGTCACTTAAACTCATCGTGGCTCCTTGACGTGAGGTGTTTGCCCGGGAGCTGGGTGGCCGTGGTGTGTCAGGTCCGGTTTGGACCAGGTTGGTGGGGACGTCACCGTGATGGAGGCTGAAGATCCACCCAGCATCAGGGCTGGCCTCCAAAAACCAGCTTAATTAAGAGCTGGGTTCATTTTGCAGGGCCGAGTGCGACACAACAGCCATGGGAAGGCTTGTGAGTTTGGAAGGTTTTTCCAGGAAAAAAAAAAAACAAAAAACCAAACCCAACAAAAACAAAACAAAAGGCCAAAAAACCAAAACCAACACCAAAACAACAAATAGGCAAACTCCTGGCCCTGTCTTGCACGTTCAACCAAAAAAATGCAACCAACCCAAACCCAACACCATAAAGGCCTTGGTGAGATGCTGACCACGCACGTTTCTGTGGGTTGCCATGTCCCCAAGAGACGCCACCTCAGAGCCCACAGCCAGTGTCGGGTGGTTTCTGGCTGGGAAAAAAATAATAAATTAAAAATATCTCATTTACAGAGAAAGAAATGTGAAGGGAACCAGCCAGGCTTTTTCTCCAGCCTTTCTGGGCTGTTGGCAGCCCCCACGGAGGGGGAACAACCCCCTGGTCCCCACTTCAAAGCGACCACAGGAGCTGCAAAGCACCTCTGGAAGGTCATTGTCTTTGTGCAATTAGTGACGGTGCAACTAATTACCAGGGGCCTCGATGAGGTGGGATGTGAGCTGAGCTGCACCAGTTCCCCCCACCCGGCACAATCCCCTCCAGCGTTTGCTCCAGGCGGATGGAGTCCCCATCATCACTGCAGGGGTCAAATCCTGCCCGGATACAGCATTTCCATCTGGAAATGCACCGGGGGAAGGAAAAAAACAAAACAAAACAAAAAACCAACAAAAAAAAAAATCCTTGGAAAACCACTGCCATCAAGGTTTAACACAAACCCATAGGAAAACCACAGCCGGGGTGGTTGGGAAAAGCCCCCAGCGCTGCCAACGCCACGAATAACCCCTTCTCCTCCAAGAGCATTGGATTAATTTAATTAAAAAAGCACAGAAAGGGGAAAAAAAATTAAAAAAAAAATTAAAAAAAGACCCAAAGACCACCACACCCCACACCCCCCAAAAAAAAAGCTTAATTGCATTTCACATTCCCCTGCTGAGCCACCCAGCCCCACCGAGCGCTATTTATTTATTTAGGGCAAACCCCACCCGCTGGTGGTGGCTGTGACTCAGTGACAGCCCCAGACGGCTGGCGGGGACCTCGCTGGCACCCACCACCCACCCCACAGCGCCTCCTCCCCTGGGGGTAGCCAGGAAAAAACCAAAAAAAAATTAATAAAAATAACCCCCAACCGCCTCATTTCCCCTGTTCCAGCTGCTGCTGGTAGGAAAAGGAAAAAAAAAAACAAAACCCAACAGTAAAATAATAGGAAAAAAAAAAGAAGAAATAAAAAAAGGGAACCTTCTCTATTTCTGGAGTGTGGGAGGAGACAGCTCGTGCAATGGGAGCGTGGAGGAAACAAACTGGGATGAGCTGGTCCCAAAGTCTCCTTGCTGCCAAAAGTCGGGGGGGNAGACGCCACCTCAGAGCCCACAGCCAGTGTCGGGTGGTTTCTGGCTGGGAAAAAAATAATAAATTAAAAATATCTCATTTACAGAGAAAGAAATGTGAAGGGAACCAGCCAGGCTTTTTCTCCAGCCTTTCTGGGCTGTTGGCAGCCCCCACGGAGGGGGAACAACCCCCTGGTCCCCACTTCAAAGCGACCACAGGAGCTGCAAAGCACCTCTGGAAGGTCATTGTCTTTGTGCAATTAGTGACGGTGCAACTAATTACCAGGGGCCTCGATGAGGTGGGATGTGAGCTGAGCTGCACCAGTTCCCCCCACCCGGCACAATCCCCTCCAGCGTTTGCTCCAGGCGGATGGAGTCCCCATCATCACTGCAGGGGTCAAATCCTGCCCGGATACAGCATTTCCATCTGGAAATGCACCGGGGGAAGGAAAAAAACAAAACAAAACAAAAAACCAACAAAAAAAAAAATCCTTGGAAAACCACTGCCATCAAGGTTTAACACAAACCCATAGGAAAACCACAGCCGGGGTGGTTGGGAAAAGCCCCCAGCGCTGCCAACACCACGAATAACCCCTTCTCCTCCAAGAGCATTGGATTAATTTAATTAAAAAAGCACAGAAAGGGGAAAAAAAATTAAAAAAAAAATTAAAAAAGACCCAAAGACCACCACACCCCACACCCCCCAAAAAAAAAGCTTAATTGCATTTCACATTCCCCTGCTGAGCCACCCAGCCCCACCGAGCGCTATTTATTTATTTAGGGCAAACCCCACCCGCTGGTGGTGGCTGTGACTCAGTGACAGCCCCAGACGGCTGGCGGGGACCTCGCTGGCACCCACCACCCACCCCACAGCGCCTCCTCCCCTGGGGGTAGCCAGGAAAAAACCAAAAAAAAATTAATAAAAATAACCCCCAACCGCCTCATTTCCCCTGTTCCAGCTGCTGCTGGTAGGAAAAGGAAAAAAAAAAACAAAACCCAACAGTAAAATAATAGGAAAAAAAAAAGAAGAAATAAAAAAAGGGAACCTTCTCTATTTCTGGAGTGTGGGAGGAGACAGCTCGTGCAATGGGAGCGTGGAGGAAACAAACTGGGATGAGCTGGTCCCAAAGTCTCCTTGCTGCCAAAAGTCGGGGGGGGGGGG
>VXBJ01005637.1:132023-142295 GCA_013400055.1 Nycticryphes semicollaris
AGGGATCTCCTACCAAATTCACTGTACACTGTACGTCGGCAAAGACCTGAACCTGTTGTACCTGCTGGGACACAAAAGACAAGAGGGGATTTAGCGGGGCCGGGGCAGGGGCCGGCGGCGGCGGAGCTGGGAACTACGTGAAGTGGAAACTCACTAGAGACTTCCTCTAGTCTGGAGCCACCCCAGAGAAGAACTCTTCTGTCTTCTTGTCCTATAAAAAGAAAACCGCTGCAACTCAGTCGGCTCGACGAGGTTCGGATCGTTGCTCATCCCATTACCAAAAAAAATAGCAATAATAATAATTAAAAAAACCCACACAAAAATGGGGGAAAACCAAAAAAAAGAGATGTTTTGGGGGAAAAAGCAAAAAAAAAAAAAAAACAACCCCAAAAATATAAAAGGAAAAAAAAAAAAACCACCCAAAAAAAAGAACACCAAAGCCCCCCTCAGCCTGGGTGAAGGGGAGCTGTGGCGTGGTGGTCGTGGGGTGCTGAGCGAGGTCCAGGGCGGCTGTTTGATGAAAATCAAAGAGGGTTTTGGTGCGTCTCGGTGCGTCCCTAAGGAAACCGAGGCTACGGGGAAGCGGGAGGCGACGCCGGAGGAGACGGGGACGGGTCACGTCATCCCCGGGAGCCGGAGCTGGGCAAGGCTTTGGTGGTGCTCGGAGGGACGGACACCGTGCCCGCGGCCTCCCCCATCCAAATTTCCTCGTTCTGCCGTGTTTTAACGGCATTTTACCAGCCAAGCCTAGGAAAGAAACCCTCCCCACTCGCTGGCAGCCCAGAGCCGGGGTGAGGGGCGTTGAGCACCAACACTGCTTTATTTTTTCCAGCTCGGCTGAGGCGTCGATGCTCTTCCACGGAGGCTGAAAAACACTCACAGCAGCGGCGTGAGCTTTGATGCCAGGAGCGGTGCTGGTGTCCCCAAGGGCTGGCCGTCACCCAACGCTGGTGGGACCATGGTGGCTTTGAGCCGGTCCCGGTGGAAACCAAGCAGGTACGGCCAGGAATGGTTCAGCCTTTACTGGGGAGTCGGGGGGTGGGAGGGAAAACCCGTCAGAACTTCCTCGGGGGGTACCTGGGATGTGTTTAGCAGTTTCTTACTGACCTGCGCCCCATCTGCTTCTGTTTTCAAAAGGTCAGTGGAGGAAAGCTGGTTGCAGTAAAGGCCTGTGGGTCTCAGCGCCGGGTCATTTACCTGTCAAAAGCAAATCCAGGCTCAGCTGGGCTGAGAGGGACGCTGGAAGGGCACTGGCTGCCCTCCCGAGCTGAGGTTTTGGGGGGATTTGGGGAGGGGATGCTCATGGAGTGTGGGGGGGGGTTGTGCTGCCACCATCCTCCCTGCACTGGGAGCTGCGGGGTTTTGGGGCATTGGTTTGGGGGAGGGTATCACAGTGGGCAACCAGGACCTGTTTCACCTTTCTCCCACCTCCTGCAGCTTTGCCCTGGGTCTCTGGAGGCATCTTGCCCCCGGGGAGCATGAAATGCCCCCCAAACTGCTTGGTGAGAGGGGTAAAAGTCACCAGCTTGGCCCGTGCAGGGGAGGGACCACCCTCCCTCCTTGCTGAGTGCTGTGGCTTGCTCCCTGAGCAGGGTGGGGGCTGCAAACCCCAAAACCCATGAGCCAAATGGCACCGAGACAAACCTGGGCAGCTAAAAAAGTCAGTGGGATCTTGCTCTGGCCCAGGGAAGCTCTCGCCAACGGGCTGGGATGCACCAAGGGCCTGTATCCAACCACTCCCATTCCTAGTTTCGCAGCTTTCCAGGGATGGGGGACAAACGGACCTGCCGCCAGCCCACCTGGAGATGTTTGTCACATCCCTGCGCCCCCTAGGGACACACAGGACACTCAGTGGCACTGGTGGGCTTGGTCTCCAGCACAGTGACAACGCCAGACTTTTGGCTGCTCCCTCTGTCACCCCCTTGGGACCTAGGTACCCCTGAGAAGTGACTACAGAAGCCCCGGGAGCTGGATGGCCATCCCAGGAGCGGGAAGGACACGGCACTGACCTGCTCCGAGCACATGGAGTTCATCCCGGGCATCTGCAACGAGTTCATCTGCATCTGCCCGGCCATGGGGTTCATGTTCTGGACGTTGGTGTTTCCTCCTGCCATGGAGACGGTGATGCTCATGTTGTTGTACATCCCCTGCTGAGCAGGCGCCGCCTGGTTCTGCCCCGCTTGGCTGAAAACGCTGAGGAGGAGGGTGAAGGAAAGTCGTTACCCAGGCGTACGTGGCGGTGGGAAGCACCTCGAGGTGTCTGGTGAAACCCCTGGGGTGGCCCAAACCAGCCTGGGTCTCGGTGACACCAATGTCACCTGCAGCAGAGCTGGCGGAGAGTGTGGGAGCCCTGTCAGTCGCTGGGGACAGCGGGAGGGACAGGGAGGTGGCTTAACCAGTGTGGTGGCTGGGAGGAAAGGAGGTGGCCTCCATGGGGACATGCACCCTGTAGCACATGTAGGATGTAGGGGACATCCTCCTGCTGTAGCAGGAGGCTCCTTGGCGTGATGGGGCAGAGCAGGAGAAACACCAGCACCAAGAGAGGGATCAGCACAGGCTTTTGGGCTGGATTAAGGGTCAGTCAGATGTGAAGCCCTGGTCTATGTGACACCAAGTTCACCCCTTCACTCCAGTGCCCTCCTTGTCACCCAACTGCTGCTCCAGGCAGGAGGACAGCTCTCCAACCGCCAAGACAAGGTGAAGCATCCCACCTCCACCAGAGCTCCCATCTCATCCCTCCCAGCCCAGAACCTCCTGCTCCGTGCTGTTTGACCAGGACTGGTCAGCTGAGCTACCTGCAGGGAGCCCAGACACAAAGCATGGTGGCCCCAGCTGAGCTTTTGGGGTTTTTTTTTTAATTTTCTCCCCATTTCTGGAGATCTGAAGCTCAAATCTGACTCATGGAAAAAAAAAAGGCAACTAGTCTGGTCACTCTTTCCATTTGCTTCTCTACGTCAGAGCTGGACACATCTTAAAAGGGACACACAGTGACCTGGGACTGCTGGTCTTGACTCAATTTATGGTCATGTTTCCTCAGGCCACCTTCCCAAGACATAATTAAGGCACTTGTTTAATTAAAAGCCTGCTTCTTGCCTTACTCAACACATGTCCTCGTTCATTTAAATGCTGTGGGCTTCTGGCTGCCACTGAGGTGACGACAAAAGGTTGATGGTGACTCCTGGAGGACATCACAGTGCGAGGATGTGGCCTGAGCTCACGTGTCCCCAGCCGGGTGTCACCCACGGGCACCACACACCCCTGCCAACCCCCTACCAGGGGCCCATCTCCCTGGTGTCACCTTGCTGTCCTCTCTTCCCGTTTGTGCTCTAGGTTGTGCCCACCACGATCTTACTTGCTGTTGCCCATGGCTCCTTGCTGCCAGGTCTTCATGTCGGGCGACTGGTAGCCCGGTGTCGGCGGGGCTGGCTGCAGCATGGGGCTTTGCGAAGGCGGGAGTTGGGGGGACATCAAGGGGCTGCTGGGGCTGAGCGACGGGGCAAAGGCAGGCTCGCTTTGCTGACCCATGCCTGGGGAAGGACAGACGGCGTCAGTGGTACCCAGACCCCCCCACCACTAACCCCAATTCCTTCCTCTTCCTCCCCTGTAACTGTCAGCATGGAATCAGAAGCATCTGCCTCTACTTTCGGTGTCTGGTTTGAATTTTGAGCAGCTGTATCGCTCCAACCCAACTATTTCAGGGATGAAGGAGCAGGGAAACCCCCCTCAAGGGGTGTCTATCAGCAGGATTTCCTCTTCAGCATCACACCTGGCTGGAAAACAGCCAGAGGAATGATGAGATGGTGCCAAAGGAGGTTCCTGCAGGGCTGCTGCAGCCACAGAGAGGTTTCTGAGACCCCTGAGTCCTTCAAGATGGTGCCCACCTACAGGTAACTCTGCACCAGATCACCCATCTCACAGGAGCTCAGCGCCCACAACAGGCAGGAGGGGAGGCTGAGGTGAGGGGAGACGGAGCTGAGCTGTGGGGAAGAAGTTGTTTGGGGTGAGGGGGGTGAGAGACTGGCCCAGGTTGCCCAGAGAAGCTGTGGCTGCCCCATCCCTGGAGGGGTTCAAGGCCAGGTTGGAGGGGGCTTGGAGCCACCTGGTGTGGTGGGAGGTGTCCCTGCCCAGGGCAGGGGGTGGCACTGGGGGAGGGCTTTAAGGTCCCTTCTCACCCCAACCCTTCTCTGAGTCTATAAGGTACCTGCAGCTCATTCCAGCCACCTCAGCAAGGCTTTGGCCTTTTTCAGAGTGTATGTACTTAGGGAAGCACAATTCCAAGGACTGCTTTGCTGTTCCATTTTCAAGGAAAGAATTAAGGAATAATTTGCCCAAATGATACATTTCTGTTGTTGGGAGTTTCAACCAAAAAAAAAAGATCTTCATTTTTGAAAGGTGGAGACCAGAGAGCGGCCCGGTGGGCAAGGTTAGGTGAGATGGCTGGGCGTGAAGCCCGGGCTCAGCTCTGCCCTCCTCCTCCTCTTCCTCCTCTTCCTCCTCCTCTCCCTCCCCACCACTGGATGTTTTTCAGGTGCTCAGCCACCCGACGTACCTGATCCTGAATACTGAAAGATGTTCTGCTGCATCTGGGGGGTCATCCCGGCGCCGAACTGCCCTCCGACGCCGCCCATCATCCCCCTGTTCACCATTGCGCCGCGGTTCGCCAGGGCCGCCTCGGGGTTGGACGCCAACGGCGAGAAGGGACTGGTGGAGGTGGGAGGGTTTCCCGGGGTCGTACCGTAGTTTGGGGGGTAAGGGAATTGCTGGGGGGGTGCTTGGGGCAAGCGAGCGGCTCCGATCTGTACCGGGAGCCCGGCGGAGGGAGGGAGGTTGTTTCCGAAGCTTTGCTGTCTCATCAGGATGGCTCGTTGCTGCATGAGCTGCCGCTGCCGGTGCTGTTGGCTGTAGAGCTCCCGCTGGCGCTGGGCGAGCATCTGGGCGTTGAGGGGAGGCTGCGGGGAAAGAGGGAGAGGGTGTCCCAGTTATCACCATTACCTTCCAGTTCTGGCAAACGGCTCAGAGCTGCAGGTGTGTCAAGGGGATGGGGCCAGGCTTTTCTCAGGGGTGCCCAGGGACAGGACAAGAGGGAACGGGCACAAACTGGACCAGAAGAAGTTCCCTCTCAAGATGAGGAGGAACTTGTTCCCTGTGAGGGTGGCAGAGCCCTGGCAGAGGCTGCCCAGAGAGGTGCTGGAGTCTCCTTCTCTGGAGACATTCCAACCCCACCTGGACACGTTCCTGTGGGACCTGCTCTGGGTGGGACCTGCTCTGGCAGGGGGTTGGAGGAGATGATCTCCAGAGGTCCCTTCCAACCCTGCATCATTCTGTGATTCTGTACTCCCTTTCCCCTGCTCGGTTTTCAAGGAGAGATGGAAAAACTCCTAAAATCCTGTGAACTGGCCCGTTTCCATCCCTGCAGGGCAGAGATGTTAAAGATCAGCCTCTGCATGTGCCCAACGGCAGAGCTCCGGGAGCTGGAGCATCCTCAACTTGTTCCAGGGCAGGTTTAGGATGGGTATGAGGAGAGATTTCTTGCCCAAAAAGGGCTGTGAAGCCTTGGCAGAGGCTGCCCAGGGCAGGGGTGGAGTCCCCATCCCTGGAGGGATTTCAAAGCCGGGCAGACGTGGTGCTGAGGGACATGGGTCAGGGGTGGGTTTGGGCAGGGTTGGGTTGATGGTTGGACTCTGTGATCTGAAAGGTCCCTTCTGACCCAGACAATTCTGTGATTCTACGATCCCCTGAGCTGGGAAAGGAGGCTCACAGCCCACTTGGCTGCCACCAACCACCCCTCTCCTCCACAGGACCCACTTCTTGTGGCCTCACCAGGACGTTCCTGTGTCCCAGAGCCCGGGATCCCTGACCTCGACTCTTTCAGCTGCGAGCTGTTAAAAAAACCCCACCCCATCCAAGGAGCTTTCCCATGAGGATGTGCTCATTCCCTATATGGAATTATTGGAATTTATCACCTTAAAAAGCCTGACAAAGCCATCAGCGGCTGAAATCGGAGCTACAAGGGGAGCTGTTCCGTCCCTTTCCCTGTCACTAACGCTCCCTTCCACACCTTAGGGACGTTGCGCCGCTTCCTGAAAAGGCAAAGGCTTCTCCCAGAAGTGGAAGAAAGTCAGGAGAACCCAGCTACGCTTCCCAGCTTCTCCTCCTTCCCAGCAGATGTTTCGTCTGCTTTATTAGAAGCCCGACGAGGGGATTTGCAGCGTCGACAAGAAGAGTAACCAGAGACTGCGGTATTTAAAGGCATCTATTTCCTAAAAATCCTTCTCTATTAAAATCTTTAGCCCACCCTTCTCTAAGCAATAACGAAGGGCTTAGACCTTGAGCAGGTGGAGGAGCTGGAATAAGCACGAAGGAAGAAAAAAAACCCCAAACCTCACAGCAGCTCGTCTTGCAGCCGCCTTTCTGCAGGTGGGAGAATTTTTCTCTCCCATTAAGGACAGAGAGGAGGGAGCCAGGATGCGCTACCGGGGAGGGTGGGGGGGATTATAACACCCCCCTTCCCCCACAAATTTTCCCAGCCGGGAGGGACCGCGCCGCATCCCCCTCACCTGTGGCGTGATCTGCTGCTGCATCCCCGCCCGCATGTTGATGCCCACCGGGGAATTGGCCGCGAACTGGTTGAGGATCGCTTGTCGGTTTTGATGGATCAGCTGGAAGGGAGAAAATAAAGGAAAATAATAATCCAAGGAGACCTTCAAAACACTGATCCAGGCACCTTCCCACCCGTCTGATCCCTCCCGACTTGAGATGGCTGAGCTGCAGGCAGGACCCAGGCTCCCTCCGTCCCTGCAGGAGGGAGGAGGAAAAGGAAGAATTACCTGCTGCTGCCCCTGCAGCCGCTGCTGCAGCTGAAGTCGCAGCTGGTTGGGGGCTGTCGGGGGTCTGCTGAGCGTCTGCCGGGGCTGCATGGCCATGTTGGTGGGGAAGGCGCCGCGGGGCGGTGGTACCTGCACCGGCACCGGTCCGAAGGACGGCTTCTGCCTGACCATGCCGGGGAAGGCTCCAGGGAGGTTGGTGGTGGGAGAGGCGGAGGAGTAAGGCTGGGGGTACATGCCGGGTTTCTGTTCCATCATGAGAGGTGGGGTGGCCTGTTGGGGCTGGAACCGCTCCGTCAGGGCTTCCAGCCCACCGCCCTGGCAAAGGAGGGAGGAAAATATCACTATGGAGCCCCACCGGGCACCAGATCCTTCCCAGGAGAGCTCGGAGGGGATGGAGAACGTGGCCAGCATGGACCAGCTTGTAAGGATGCTGTTGCCTGTCACCCTCAGCCCTGGGCCAGGCTCCAGCCCACATGAACTCTGTCGAGGAGGGCATTAAACACCCGCTCCCCGGGGCTTAGCAAACCTTAAAGGGTTGAAAAATATTTATTTTGGCTTGTTTGGGAGCAAAGACCAAGGCCAGGCTCTTCGGAAGGGCTCAGGGCTCAACTCCTCAGGGGGCTGGCAGGGTAGCGGTAGGTGATTCTGCCTTCCTCTGCCTTCCTCTGCCTCCCTCCGCAGGGTTTGCTAGTGCTGGGCTGCTCATCTGGGCTCCAGACAGCACCAAGCCTGCTCAGACAGACCTGAACATGGGAAACAGCTTGTGTTCTCTTTCCTTTCCTATTTTTATGCAGCCTCGGAGGCTCGGCTGGAGGAAGAGGCTACGGCGCTCCAGGTCCCCACCTGCCCCAGAAGCACCTCAGGCACAGGCCACCTCCAAGGATCTGAGCCACAGACCCCCAGGACTGGAAAAACTGATGGAGAAGCACAACCATCCTCCTGCACTGCTCCTGGGACAGCCCTTGCTGGGAACCCATGGGAGACAGGACCTTCTGATCCAGAGTACAGCCATTCCCAGACAAATGGGACATATTACAGCTGGGGGATGATCAGCAAATCACAGCAGGAAGCTATTCTGTGCTGCTCTGGCTTGACTCAAGCCAAGAAACCTGGGGTTTGCTTTAGGAACTCGTGGAGAAGTAACACCTTGGAGCCAGAATCCTTAATCTGAGTCCCACAGATTAAGAAAAAAAATCGAGTTAAGAGAAACCACGCACAAAAACCAGCCCCACATCCCACTGCCTTTAGGATTTGGTTGGATGGTGCCCATCAAAGGACTGAGGCTTGAAGGCAGGGATGAGGATACTGGAACGGTGGTGGGGAAAAACTCCTTAAAATAAATAAAAATGGAGTTTTTATGCTTCAAACCCTGGATACCAGGATATGGAACAGCAGCTTGTCGTGGCCAGAACCCACAGATGAGGCTGAGATGAGGCTCTTTACTCTCCAAACTAATTCTTCCTGATTAACCTGGGTGCAGATACCTCCAGCGCTTCATCCCACCACGTCCGTGGAGAAGACGGTGGGTTTGGTGGAGTCAGAGTAAATCCCCAAACTCTGCCCCGGGGAATGTGAACCCCCACCTGCCAATAACACATCCCAGAGGGCAACTATTGACACGTCTTCTTCCTCCCCTACACCCCCTTCCCCCCAAAAAAATGCCTTTATGCTGACACGTTGTTTTCTCTAAAGATGTATATTTCAAGCAAATATTTCATGGAACTATTCCAAATATTTCCGAGGTTCAGCTGAAGCCATGGAAAAAGCCCAAGATTCCCATTAATGAAATGATCCCTGGATGGGAGTCGAGTTGGGTCGGGGTCCAAATATGAGGTAAACCCACCCCCCCCCACACACACACACCCCGAACCAGGTTCATCCTCAGCAGGGGAAGCGCCGGATCGGCGTTGGGGACGCTTGGCACCGTCTGAGGGCATCAAAACCCAGCGGTGTGATGCTGCTGGAGCCTGTCTGGTGCAGGAAAGGGTTCTGGGGAGCTGAGTCTGCGAAACCCCCCTGTGAAAACACCGAGCTGCTGCATGGGCAAGGCATCACGTCAGGGCCACGGAAGGAGATGTGCCACCTCCGGGGCTCAAATGGTGCAGGATGAGGCCCCGGAGCAACCAGAGGGATTTGCTCCCAGAAGCTTCTTTCTTAAGACATCGCGTTTATTAACAGGGCTTTCGATTCGGGTCCTTGTTTTGGAAAAAGCCTGCGTGTCAGCGCTACGGGGCACGGAAAAACAAACCCCTCCAAGACGAATCCCAAGCGGATCCCTCTCGTTTTCCACGTCCCTCCCTGGCTGCCCTGCAGCCAGATTTCTCCCCCCGCCATGCCCTGTTATTTATGAAACCCTGGGCCCTTTGGAAGCATCTACCCCCGTGGGCATCTGCAAACAGGGAGCCTCCACCCGAGCTCTGCTGCAGAGAGCAGGCCCCCAGTGCCATCCCAGTACGACAGCACCACTAAAACCAAACCTCATTCATTTATTTATTTCCTTTTTTCCCTCACCACGTGGCTCAAGCCCAGCGAGAAGGGCAGCTGCACTGTAAGCCAACCTTGATAGTAAGGGCTGCACGGTTTCAGACCAGCGAGGCCATTAGATATATTATTAGGCAGCACAACCCAAGCTCAGGAATCCCAGGCTGCGGGATTCCAGCTGGAANTTAAGTATCATCTCTCAATCTGATGCACTCGTGTGTTCCCACTCACATCTGGCCTCCCGTTACCACCAGATGTTGGAAATCCTCCTTCACGCTCACGTCAAGCCTCAGCATCTGGCCCCGTACGTGGCCTCCACTAAGTCCCAGGAGCGAGGGTTCTCTCTTTTACCTGGACCAGTTTGTCGATCCCCAGAGCTCGATCCAGCTCGGCCAGCTCCGTCTCGTCTTTGCCGCTGAGGAAGGAGACGAGCTGCTCGAGCAGGGCTTTCTCGTCGTTCCGACCCTCCGGCGTGGTGGGAGGACACAGGAGGTCGTCCAGCTGCGAGGTGATGCACTGGCTGCAGAGAGAAGAGGCCGAGAGGAGGCTCGTTAAGGTTTACCAAGCAGGGAGGAGGCTGAACTGGGAGATACCGGAGCGACGCAGCCCCTGCAGCCACGGGGACTCGCTCCCACCCCACTGCATCCTGGCTGTGGCCTCGTCCCACCGGCTCCGACACCGGGATAACTCAAGCCCAGTGCCAAAACCTGCTCGGCAAGGAGGAACCTCTCCAAGAAACGAATCCCAGACAGCGTTTGGGTGAGGTTTGGGAAGAAAACTTCGGTGCTTTTGCAGGCTTTGCTTCCCGCAGGCGTTTGTTTGGGGGGAAGAGGACAAGGGGAGGCAGAGCAGAACTTCTGCCGGCACAAAAAGCGGGGAGACTCGGATGGAGCCGGAGCAGCTGGAAGCGAAGCAGCTGGAGGCAAAGGGGAACCTTTCGAGCCACAAAAAAAAAATTAAAAAA